>JAVTVY010042998.1:0-18099 GCA_036873755.1 Hanleya hanleyi | reverse complement strand
GAAGAGGTGCCGACATACTGACTGCGTCACATGACTTCACAGAATAGTCTTCTGGTTAACCTCTAACGATTCGTGATATGTGTTGTATCTCAGGTACGCTTTTATTGTACCTGTTCATGTGTCAACTTGGATGATATGACCACACGGCCCCTAGCACCGGCATAAGCGGTATTAGATACAAATCTAGAGAGCTATGATGGAAATGCTCTGACAACTCGTATACTGGTAATTGGTGAGCTGTTTCGCTGTGACAGCTCGTATATTGGCGATTAGTGAGCTGTATCGTCGTCAGATGTAAATGACGGCATTTAACACAAAAGACTAGTCTGTAAGACCCGATGTCGACCCAGCATCAACTTCCCACAAATGCCAACATATATCAAAGACCAAAAGGTCTGTACAGGGGGCGGGGCCTCGGGGACGAAACGTCCACCAGCAGAATCTCGCCATATACAGGAAAAAATTACAACACATATAAGGGAAGTGGGAAGAGGTGCCGACATACCGACTGCGTCACATGACTTCACAGAATAGTCTTCTGGTTAACCTATTCTAAAGCACATACCAAGAATCTAACGATTCGTGATATGTGTTGTATCTCAGGTACGCTTTTATTGTATCTGTTCATGTGGCAACTTGGATGATATGACCACACGGCCCCTAGCACCGGCATAAGCGGTATTAGATACAAACTAGAGAGCTATGATGGAAATGCTCTGACAACTCGTATACTGGTAATTGGTGAGCTGTTTCGCTGTGACAACTCGTACATTGGAGATTGGTGAGCTGTATCATCGTCAGATGTAAAATGACGGCATTTAACACAAAAGACTAGTCTGTAAGGCCCGATGTCGACCCAGCATCAACTTCCCGCACGTGCCAACATATATCAAAGACCAAAAGGTCTGTACAGGGGGCGGGCCTTGGGGACGAAACGTCCACCAGCAGAATCTCGCCATATACAGGAAAAAATTACAACACATATAAGGGAAGTGGGAAGAGGTGCCGACATACTGACTGCGTCACATGACTTCACAGAATAGTCCTCTGGTTAACCTATTTCTAAAGCACATACCAAGAATCTAACAATTCGTGATATGTGTTGTATCTCAGGTACGCTTTTATTGTACCTGTTCATGTGGCAACTTGGATGATATGATCACACGGCCCCTAGCACCGGCATAAGCGGTATTAGATACAAATCTAGGGAGCTATGATGGAAATGCTCTGACAACTCGTATACTGGTAATTGGTGAGCTGTTTCGCTGTGACAACTCGTACATTGGAGATTGGTGAGCTGTTTCGTCGTCAGATGTAAATGACGGCATTTAACACAAAAGACTAGTATGTAAGGCCCGATGTCGACCCAGCATCAACTTCCCACACGTGCCAACATATATCAAAGACCAAAAGGTCTGTACAGGGGGCGGGCCTCGGGGACGAAACGTCCACCAGCAGAATCTCGCCATATACAGGAAAAAATTACAACACATATAAGGGAAGTGGGAAGAGGTGCCCACATACTGACTGCGTCACATGACTTCGCAGAGTAGTCTTCTGGTTAACCTATTCTAAAGCACATACCAAGAATCTAACGATTCGTGATATGTGTTGTATCTCAGGTACGCTTTTATTGTACCTGTTCATGTGGCAACTTCGATGATATGACCACACGGCCCCTAGCACCGGCATAAGCGGTATTAGATACAAACCTAGAGAGCTATGATGGAAATGCTCTGACAACTCGTATACTGGTAATTGGTGAGCTGTTTCGCTGTGACAACTCGTACATTGGAGATTGGTGAGCTGTTTCGTTGTCAGATGTAAATGACGGCATTTAACACAAAAGACTAGTCTGTAAGGCCCGATGTCGACCCAGCATCAACTTCCCACAAGTGCCAACATATATCAAAGACCAAAAGGTCTGTACAGGGGCGGGCCTCGGGGACGAAACGTCCACCAGCAGAATCTCGCCATATACAGGAAAAAATTACAACACATATAAGAGAAGTGGGAAGAGGTGCCGACATACTGACTGCGTCACATGACTTCACAGAATAGTCTTCTGGTTAACCTATTCTAAAGCACATACCAAGTATCTAACGATTCGTGATATGTGTTGTATCTCAGGTACGCTTTTATTGTACCTGTTCATGTGGCAACTTCGATGATATGACCACACGGACCCTAGCACCGGCATGAGCGGTATTAGATACAAATCTAGAGAGCTATGATGGAAATGCTCTGACAACTCGTATACTGGTAATTGGTGAGCTGTTTCGCTGTGACAACTCGTACATTGGAGATTGGTGAGCTGTTTCGTCGTCAGACGGCTGGGAAGAGGGAGGGTTCTGTCACACGAATGGGAAGGGGACGGGAGGGGAGGCCGATCTGAATATTGGCTCAGATCAAAGGGCCATGCCGGAGACTGCCCTGGGTGATCAAGATCGGCCTGGTATTCCTGTGAATCATCACAACCTTCAGATGGAATCTTAACTGGACTGGGTGAGGGAATCGAGCTGGGACTGGCTCGGAGAGGAATCGAGTGGGGGTGTAGGGTTGGAATAGGAGACGGAGAGAAACGGAGGAAAAGAGGTCAGGAGTTGGGACAGAATTCGGAGTAAAAGGGACAGTGGACGGGACGGGAGAAGGGATGGTATAGGCGAGAGATGGGGTAGTACAGACGGGAGAAGAGTTTGGGAGGTGATCAAGGGGAGTAAATGGAGCAGTGGATGGAACAGATGATACTACAGCGACGGGGCGGACATGACTGAGAGCGAGCTGAACAAATGAAATTTACAAACTAAAAACACAAATACGAGATGGAGAACATAATAACCGAATATAGAGATCTACACAAATAAATAAGGAAAGATAAACTAAAAACTAAAAAAAAACTGGTGCTAAAATTCATCGATATACAAGCACACATTTAAGGATGGCGGGAAAAGAAGTCACACATCACGCTGGCGTAAATGGGCGTCTGTTCCCCAGCCGAATTTTCGTAAATTCTTCCGCTCCGATACCGTCTGTGTACGGTACTATTCGTGCCCGTTCTTACATCCGCAAAAGAAATCAGTGACAAATAAAAGATATTTGAAATAATTTGATGATATTCAATGTAACAACGCTTAGACAGTAAATAACAAACAGTGGCAAACACAATATGCAAAAATAAATTAAAACTCGTCAAATGAACGCCGAAATTCTCCATGCCGGGGCAAATCTCACCACCACGGGATGTACCCTGAAAAACAGAAGAGTTACCACGTTTACACGGACGGTAAACAAATGCCGTACACACGATTGTCTAACTAATGGTAACGGTTTGTTTACCATGCCGATCGGTACCGTCGCGGGGGGAAATTAGGTGTGTAGATTTCAGATTTCAGTTGGCGTCAATATACCACTGATTGTAAGAGATGCTATTCATCTTTTTAGTCGGGTGATGGAGGATTGCATCTTGGGTTATTTGGGAGAAATCGGTTTGTTACATAAGTTAATGTGTGTAAGTTATTGGCTTGAGTACTCAAAAGTTTGTTTGATTGTCGCTATATAGCGGAAATTTTGCTGAACGCGACATTAAACCTTAATTAGCTCTCTCTCCTGGAAGGTATAAATCGAAAATATCCATGATTGCCAAGAGTTCCTGACTTATGTTGTTATTTCTCAACAGGACTTTAATCGGTAGTATCTTATTATGGAGAGATCTAACAGGTTAGGGTCAACCCATACCTTTCCATACAAGCGTTTTAAAACGAATATTTCAGAATTCTGGTAGTGAAATAAATCTTTTTGACGAAAAAATATTCGTGTAATGCCGCTTCAAATCCTGACAGTCAGAATTCTATAAAATGCGAAACATTACCTGAAAATTGACTTCTAGTTACAAAGTGACTATGCGTGGATTCTTACAAAAATTCTATTTTTATTTCCATTTTCTCACATGGAATGCTTGCCCCAACTGATCAAACTATGCGTTTACGAATTGCATCATCGACAAAATTGTTTCGTAGAAGTTATTCACAAAATCATTTTTTCCTGTCGAACTGTAAGATTTTTAATTTAAAGAAATTTCTAAAAGTACGATCCTGACAATTTAATGAAGTTATTATTTGACGCATATTTTCATGTTACTGTTTAAATAATTTTTGCTAGCAAGTTTTCAAAGAAAATACGCCGGGAAAGTAGCAAAACTTGCGCGTTTGAGGGTTTTTTGCAAATAAATTAATTTATGCAAAACCCTGAATGTTAACTACGCCAATGTTTTTTCAGAGATGTGTATAGATATTAGTGCCATATTTCAACTATCAATTTATCATTGAAAGTCCATTCGATCGTGGTAACATCAGATATTGATATTCCGAACTGTGACGGTTTCATACAGGGAATATACCCAAGTTATGTACTCTAAACACACACAGTCAAAAGTGATGAATAACAGCGTTGACATACGTTTTAAATTGGGCATAAATGTCTATTTTTGGCATATCAATAAACATATTGGTAGGGATTTTTAATATCTAAATTATATCATCTCAAATAGAACGATATTTCGATGTAATGTCAGAAAAATATGGTGATATTGAAAGCTTTGGAATATTTATCAAAAAGCTCTACTAAAACTTGTAAGAAATTGCCAAAAGCAGAAAAAGATCAATTTCAAACGTACGTAGTTGCTGTTTTGAGAGTATAACACTTGGATATTCTATATTTAGTCGGGAGAAAGAAGACTATATATTAGGTTATTTGAGAGAAATCGGTTTGTTGCATAGGTTTTGATACGTGTATGTTTTAATGTGTTGGATTACTAAGTTATTAACTTAAATACTTAGAAGTTTGTTTGATTGTCGCTATAAAGCTGAAATATTGCTGAACGCGACGTTAAACCTTAATTTTCTCTCTCTATTTGTGAAAAATTGAAGAAATACAATGTTGGGTCCGAAAACGTGACAGCAGGAGAACATTTGCAGGTAAAACGCCACACCTTCCTTGTGATTTGAATGTGGTTATTTAAAGCAGTAGGTAACCCCCATCTCCCATATCATATAGTTAATATTCGAAATCCATCCTGAGCAGGAAGAATACAAGCGTCACCTCCGACATTCGGTAGGCAGTAGTCTATGACGAAATGACTTTTCGCAAATTGGTGAGATATGCAAGATACAATCAGCACCAAACTGCAACCACGCCTGAACACAAATATATAAAACACCATCTAGTTTCTTGCAAGAGGAAAGATTCCAGTGATACCAGCAAGATATAATGATTTAGGTAGCCAATCACAGAAACCGCATTTATTTATTCGTCGTTGCTGAACAACAGAATAAAGATAGGTTCGTTATGAAACAAAGAATAGAATGCATATCCAATTTTATATAACTTGCCTCCCTCAACTCTAGGCGTGAATACATACTTTTGACAGTGTGTGGCAACAGTACCGCTCAGTAAAAGGTGATCAAGTCTTTTGTGAAACGTCTGCGACAAATATAAGACTACAAGGACAGGATGAGACAAAGTAGCAATTTTCCCATTTCTATTATCATCATGCTTTGACTTTAAGTTCGTCATAAATATGATGTTCTTGCTATATATCCTCTCATAATCCGACATTCCATAGACCTTTCCGTGTCCATAATTGCGAAACTTTTCTTAAAAATAAACACACCATACCACAGATACCGGCTTACTGACAAGAACTGACATTACCTCACAGGCCATTATTCAAACTTGGCAAAGCTAGATCCTATTCTCCATCAATGAATAAAACTTTGTCGCGGAGCGTTCAAAACATCCCCTAAGGAAAGCTTATATGTCGAAGCAGATGAAATTCCTTTAGAACTTTGAAGAATTTAACTACCACTGCAATATATCACAAATGTGCGTTCAAATCACTCAAATCCTGCATATAACTGTGTTTTCAGACCTCAGTATGTTGATTTCTATTTAAAGAAACCCTCCATTATTCCACCTATTGGAATTCGTATGAAATCACACCTTGTAGCAGCTGGTATTAAGCTTAATCAAATTTTACCCAACAAGCTCTTGCCAACTCCACCATGGCAGTTAATCAAACCAGAAGTAGATATTACATTGACGAAATATAAGAAGGCAGACACGAGCCAGCTCATGTATACGCAAGCATTTGGTCTACTAAGAGAAAAATACAGATCGCATCAGGCTATTTATACAGATGGTTCTAAAGATGGCGAGAGTAGCATGTGCTACTATCTTTAGTTCCAAAACTAAAACCTCTCGACTGCCAGGTAAAAGTTCGATAATCACTGCAGAAACACAAGCTCTATTGTCGGCTTTAGAAAGCATTGGGTCCAGTAAAAGGAAGAATTATTGTAGCGGTTTTTAAAAGCGTACGGTACTCTCAGTCAAATAGTTCAAGTCAAGCCACTTTAACCACTAATATTCAATACTGCCACCACCTATTTTTCATTAAAAATAGGAAACTAATTAAGTTTAGCGTTTGCCTACTTTCTTCCTTTAACTCCGGAGACGCCGCTACCAACTGGATTCGGATTCTCGCTCTTTCCTCTTGTATCTCTCACTTTGCTGCTACTCTCTCGTTGTATCATAGAATTGTTACTATCTCACTTCTGTTATCTTTATATTTAATAGTCAGTTCATTATTTATATTATATGACCTTCTGTGATTTCTGTAAATCAGGACTATATCTGTGAATTCTTGATAATCTTCTGCCTGATGACGCTTGTAATCTTCCCATGGGATACTTGTACATCTGCCGATGATGACGTTCCTGATGCTGGATGTCTTAAGCTATCTTTATGATTGGCGGCAGTGATATCTTAATCTTTGGATGACATTAGCGATTATCATTTTCTATGGATGACGTTTGTAATCATTCTAAGATTACTTATGTACTTTCAAATGGATGACCGTTTATAACCAGTTATATCGGATAGTGTAATCTTCTTGGCATCACAGTTTCCAATATTTGAACAGGTCCACAAGAACCAACTTCAAGTCAGATATATCCAGTTGAATAATATTCATAACACAGTTTATTCTGGAATCAGATGATTAAATATATATACAGTTAATTCAATCAGGTAAGTTTGTTGATGTAATCATCAGATATAGTTGTTCCAAGTTTCTGGTGACATATGGTATTTCCCAATTATAGTGAAAATATACTCATTTCCTCAAATAATGCTTGAAATAGGAAGTACACGGGTAATTTCACTGTTCCTATCTCCCCTATATAAGCAGGTGACCTGTAACCATGAGACATGTAACCATGATTACATGTAATCATGAAACATGTAATCATTTACTGTTCGGCATGTAATCATTGAACATGTAATCATTTACTGTTCAGCATGTAATCATCTAACATGTAATCATCTTTTATGTACTCCTAAACTGTAATCTTCACACTTGACTGTGGGCTGTCTTTTTGGTCTGTATGCTATAGGCTGGCTGGTATAGATCCTTACTCTCCGAGTGCCTGAGATCGTCCGACATATTGGCAAAATTTCTGCCTTTTATAGTGCTGGGTTGCTAACCAGTTGCCAAGCCAATGACGTAAAATTCTACGGCTAAACGATAATGCCGAATTTTGATTGGTCAATAATTACAATTCTGCAAACGCGGTGACGTAATATCTTCGACAACTGATGCAGACGGCAAGCTGAATCGAAAGCGCACATTATCAAAACGTATATGCTATTCCGAGGCAAACATTTTGCAACGTTCCCATGAATCGTTGGCAGAACCAGATATCATTCGAAAGCCTATATCCTGAACTTTCCAGGGATACGATTATATTCCAAAAAGAACACTTTATAAACGAAGATAGAAAAGTTATCGCACAAAAGTGCGAGACATGTGCACGAAAACTACATGCACAAATTAGGCCTGTTTTTCACATCGCATCGGCGGAAACAAATGCCAATCTAAGGAAATATACTACCTCTGAGCAGCAATCTGGCTAGCAAGGTAAGCCTAAAGAATTATATTTTCATAGAATGCAAGGTTGTCTTCAGCCATATATCTCTAAATATAATTAACCAGAACATCTTATGTGCTGACAGGTCATGACTAAATCGTAAAATATATATACTTCCTAACCTTAGTTGGATTCGTCATGAAATCATTTACAAATAGTTTATTCGAGCACTTTTTGTGACATAGTAAAGGAAGTTGACAGCCGTTTTCCAATACGCTGCAATGGTTTACACGAAAAGCCGGCTGAACTATACAAATCCATTTCTCCGTAAATATGAAACATGTAAACTTGTTACGTCAGGACAGTATTCTCTTATATGTGTACTTCCTATTTCCTGCAGGAATTTATGCAAAATATATTCTTTACGTAATAAACGTACAATTCACTGAGCAATGGTAGCGAAATTCTTCGTCACAATTGGAGATTCCTATCTCGGCGGAACGCCAAGATCACAGAGCGCGTGCTGCAATGTAACAGTGCACGCGAGGGTCTAAATATAGATCCCTTTGTTTACATATATCAGCTGATCGTGTCTGATCTATAACAAACAATACCTTATAACAACAGCACTTTCCTTAATATCTGAATAGCTGATACTTGACCAAGAAGTACTTATGACAGAAAATATTATCTCAGATAAGTTTTCACCCTATTCATAAAAATATTATTTCAGATAAATTTCCGTCAAACCACCCCATGCTAAATATTATTCGTCCCGAACAAAAGCACCAGCTTGTCAGCAAATGGTTGCCAACAATTTATCACAGATTTCACTTAGAACAACAGTTAATCACACAATAAAATAAATTCGAATTTACAGTTGATATGTCTCTTTGTTGGTCATTCTGTTCATCAACGTTCTGTCAATTCAGTTCTGGCAAAGTGTGGCATCAAATCAACAAACAGTCAACTGATATTCAGTCAATTATATAACTTTCTGCACTTCGTGCACAAAAAACACTTCACCACAGAGGGCATTTTTCACGATTTCATCTGTCGTCTTCCTTCCATCAGGATATGTCGTCGTTCTTATTTGATGAATGTGTACGAAGTCCTCATATCTGCGGGAGATTACCGTTGGGATTTCGAAACTGACGAATGGTCACCGTCCGCCATCATGGAAGGAGTTGGACGCGCTCCAGCTTCAGTTGACACTCTGGGGTGATCTCCACTGGTTGTCACCGAGCAAGAAGTGGCCGATGGGGACGACGACACCTGTCGAAATGGAAGGAAAAACCGGGATAGAAGCAGAGACCGATGTAGGAAGAGAAGAAGTGGAGACATCAGAACATGAACCCGATGACCAAACAGCAGAGTAACAGTGTTGTGTTGGAGATGGAGATCAAGGATGAGATAGGCAGAGGGAAAGAGATTGAAGTCGAGGTAGAAGTTGAGGTGGAAGACTGAACAGATGTTACAAACAGATCGTCGTCATCAGATGAAACATTGGGGAGATAATCCTCACTATGTTTGGCTCCCAACTTCACTAAGCCTGTAAGCCAAGCAGCAGATGAAGCAGCACCGGCCCTCGCGATGCAACGCTTAACGGTCGGAGCAAGTTCGGCAGCCTGTAGTATGGGCATGGATGATGCCTTAAGGGAGTATCGTTCATCCATTAAGGGGGTTCCTGGGCTGGCATCGGTAACTTCAGTACCCTTCGACACTTTGACATTAGACTTCGTCCAGGGGGCTTGACTGCACTCTGCCGCATGCCGAACGAAGGCCTTCTTCTCGACAATTTCCATGTCGCACCACAAACACATGATACCCGCCGCTCTCGTACATTTACCCAGTTGCCGGGACAGATTTTGTCGATGTTTATAACCGTTCCCACATCCCTTGCATTTGTGAAGTCGACACCGTATATCTGACATCATGACTAAGGAATAAAATGTATAAATATTCTGTGAAATTTCAATTAAAGTTTGTTTCTATTCTAACAGAGTACTATTGTTCTTTCTTCATTGAGATTATATTTCTTATTCGCTGGTTTGTGGTACTGTCCAAGGTTGGAAACTGAGGCCCTGATATGGTTTCATTCGGTCAAAATGAACCACTTTCGTTTTGGAGGTTGGACTCTTTTGTAACCGATAAACTACGTCATCCAATTTTCTCGTAACCAAAAATGGACCATCCCAGTTACAAGATAATTTCCGAGACAAACTTCTCTTGCGAGTGCTATTATATAGCCACACGGCATCACCAACTTTATAAGGACTCCCTTTCCGACAACGATCATAATTTCGCTTTTGCATATGTTCTTTGCCTGTGCTGTCCTAGCTCGTTCGTACGCAGCTTCTAGTCGTTCGCGTAGTTCAGCAGCATATTCACTAGTATTTGCGTTGAACATAGCAGGAGGTCGTCCAGTTACAATACCCAGTGGTAACTCCACTTCTCTCCCGAACATCATCATGTTGGGGGTTTCCTGAGTGACATCATGAAAGGATGAACGATACGCCATAAGCGCGAAAGGTAACTGCTCATCCCAATTCTTCTGATTCTTGTCAACCATCATGGCTAGTCGATCTTCCAAAGTGTCATTAAATCTCTCGACCATGCCATTTGACTGCGGGTGATAGGGTGTTGTACGTGTCCTCTCAATCTCCAAGAGCTTGCAGACCTCTTGGAATAGATGTGATTCAAAGTTTGATCCCTGATAGGAGTGAAGCTGTCTAGGAACATCAAACCTACAAATGAATTCCTTGACAACTTTATCCGCTACAGTTACTGCTTCCGGATTCCGTAATGCATAACCTTCAACCCAACGTGTGCAGTAATCCTTAACTATGAGAATGTACTGATTGCCCTTCCTGGTCCGAGAATTTCAATGGAAACTCGCTCCAAGGGAGTTCCAACTGTTTCAGTGAGGCTCTTGACCGCTTAGGGGGTGACTTACGGGAAGCACAAGTGTCACATTGCTTGCACTAAAGTTCAACATCTGATGCCAGTCCAATCCAAAAGTAACTCCGTCGGACCTTTTGGAGAGTTTTCTTGAATTCGAGGTGACCAGCGGTTCTGGCAGAGTGAAGATGATAGAAAACTTCCTTTTTATATGCAGCAGGAACGATCATCTGGAGATAATTTTGAACGTTGCCTTCATACTTGGGGTACAAAACTCCATGATGGAAAGATAACCTGTCCCATTCAGCCCAATAATGCTTAGTTACTTTTCCTATGCAGAAGTTTTACCCCATTGAGGGCGATCAGGGTGTTGTTTCTTGGCTGTAACCAACCATTCCAGAACCGGGTCATCTTGTTGTGCTTCTGCTACCTTCTGACTCGACCAATGTTGTTCACCCTTTAGCATCATTTCTGAGGAATCTCTGTCTTGTGGTGGGTGGGTGGCCTTTTTCTGTTGTCTCGTGGTTACAGCAGCAATTTGTTCATTGTTTGATGGTTGTGTATACTTCTTCACTGGAATGCGTCGTACCAGTCGCTTTTGCGGATATCCCAAGATTTTGTAACCCACTTCACTTGGGTCACGGTTGTCTCAATAGGCCCGGAGTGATCTGTTTGAACTGTAACCTCAGTTGTTTCGTTACTTTCTTGTGTCAATATTGCTGCAATTGACGTATCATGTGTGTAACCCATCTTTTCACACCATCCACATGGAATACGCGACAACGCACCTGCGTTCCCGTGCAGTTTTCCGGGACGATGGGTGATATCAAAGTAATAAGTACTCAAAAGTCCTAACCATCTTGCCATTTGTCCCTCTGGCTCCTTGAAATTCATGAACCACCTAAAGGCGCTGTGATCCGTTCTGATGGTGAAATGTCTTCCATATAAGTAGTGTCGGGAATTCTTGATGAAGTGTACGACAGCTAACAACTCCCGTCGAGTCGCACAGTAATTCCTCTCAGACTTGCTTAGGACTCTGCTTGCATAGACGATTACCTTTTCTTATCCACCTTGTGACTGTGACAGAACAGCTCCAATCCCATACCCACTAGCACCGGTATCTAGGATGAAATCCCCGTGCGAACTTGGATAGGCCAAAATCGGGCTATTAATCAATCTGTGTTGTAGCTCTCGAAAAGACGTCTCACATTCTTCAGTCCACCGGAATTCCTTGGTAATCTCGGTTAGTTCATGGATACCTATGCTTGCAAAACTCGCAATGAATCGTCTATAGTACGATGCCAACCCCAAGAAACTGCGAACGCCATGAGAAGATGATGGAACTGGCCATTTTTGTATGATTTTTATCTTCTCGGGATCTGTGGATATTCCTTCTTGGGAGACTACATGGCTAAGGTAGTTGACCTGTTGGAACAGGTGACACTTCTTCGGTTTCAGTTTCAGCTTGGCTCCACGAAGTCTATCAAAAACCTTCCTCAAATTATTGATGGCTTCGCGCAGTCTTCAAAAACTATGATGTCGTCTAGATACACCAGACAAATGTCCCATTGGTAACCAGCTAGAACCATCTCCATCAAACGTTCAAAGTTGGAGGGAGCGTTACACAATCCAAATGGCATGACTTTAAATTGCCACAGTCCGCTTCTAGTAGTGAAAGCAGATTTCTCCTTGGCTTCATCATCGAGTTCTACTTGCCAATATCCACTAGCCAAATCTAGAATCGTGAACCATTTTGCACCATGTAAAGAGGTGAGTGAATCGTCAATCCTAGGTAAGGGGTATGCATCCTTTTTCGTAACCTGGTTCAGCCGTCTGTACTCCACACAGAACCTGGGACTTCCATCCTTCTTTGTCACCAAGACGATTGCAGATGTCCAAGGACTGGATGATCTCTCTATGATGCTTCGGTCTAACAGGTCTTGAACTTGCCGATCAGCCTCTTCTTGTTTGTGAATTGGTAACCGGCGTGGAGGTTGTCTAAGTGGTGGTGCATTACCAGTGTTAATAGAGTGCTTTACACGTTTTGCTTGTACTAAATCCGCATCTGTTTCTGCAAATATATTCGCATACTCCAGCAAAAGAGCCTTTACCTCGCATTTGTCTTCTGAAGCCATTCCCTCTGTACTCCGGATACACAGTGGCTCAAAATGCCTCGGTAAAACCTGTAGTGACAAATTCTTACTACAATCACGTTTGGATGACCTGGCTCCATTTTCGTTATTGACGCCGTCATCCTTATTCACAAACACACAAGTGGATATCACCGGGCTCCCTATCGCGGCTGGAGTTCCCTCGTGAATAACTTAAGGTTGTGTTCCGAGGTTGATTACCGTCAGAGGATAAAACTCTTCCTCACTATCCACGAGCGTTCGTCCGAACAGTAGCACATCATCAGGTGTCCCTAACAAAGGTTCACATAAAGTCCATTCTGCGAAACCTATTCTTATCGAATGCATAGATTTTAAGATTGTAAGAGATGCTTTTTATCGAGCGACTTCTTTGGAAAATCTTTTTAGTAAGGTGAGGCTTGCATCTTGGGTTATTTGAGAGAAATCGGGCTGTTACATACGTTTTAATGTATGTATGTTTTAATGCGTTGGATTACTAAGTTAGTGACTTGAGTACTTTAGAATTTTGTTTGATCGTCGCTATATAGCTGAAATATTGCTGAACGCGACATTAAACCTTAATTCTCTCTCTCTCTCCCTATCGTTCCAGTGTAACCCTCTACTGGACGACTTGGAATCATCATCTGTTGACCAGGTGGAATTGTCACAGTTTGGCTAACAATAAGACGGCAGTGTCCAGAATTCTCAGAACGGTCTTGTCCTGTGCATAAAATCTGGTTTCCATCACATGTTATGGTTCTGCCCTTCCGGTGAATCTAACAATTAAAACTGGTCAAGAAATCCATTCCCAAAATACCGTCGTTGCGACTGTTGTCAATGATGACATTCATTGGTGTTGAATGGGGTAGTATTCCCAAGTCCAACTCGCATGTTCCGAGAAGTGAAGATCTGCAGAGAATTTCATAGAAATTGGTGTGATCGTGGGTCGATTTTCCAGTGATATTTTGGAGAAGAAATTATTTGATATAAGAGTAACTGAAGCCCCGGTATCAATGAGAAATGAAATGTCAAAGTCCCTGATTCGACCATGAATGTACAGACCATTTTCTGGATGCTTCACTCCGACCTCCAGTATAGGCAATTTCTCGCCGTTGGCTGGATCCGTTGAATAGTTTGCAGAGCACTCACTGGCAACCTGCTTGTGAAACGTGAGTCTCGTAAGTTTTCTTTTTCCCTGAAAGGGTCGTGTGGTCGAGGCAGTGGTTATTTCACAACCGATCTTTGCCTCGGCAGATCGGCTGTATCGCGTTTCCCGACTGCAGATGATGTGACTGTTCACTTCGGTTACCGTTATTGCGACATTGAGAACTGTAGTGTCCAAACTCATGACACCGGTAGCATTCAGTACTAGAAAGCGGACGTCATGAATAACCCCCATGACCTTGGTTGTTACTCTTGGTCAGCTGTTTTAGCTGTTCCTCGATTCTCTTAACTTGGTTTTCCAGGATAACTTACGAATCGCTTGTCCAAGCTCTCGTCCCCGTAACCGGCCTCACGTGGAGACGATCTCAGAGACTCCTCCCCATGTAACGGAATTCTAAACATAATTTCAGCTTCGTCGCTGTCATCAGATGCGACTGTTTCTTCTTCCAGATCCATGTTGAACTTGTACAATGTCGGTAACCACTTTATATTAACAAGTCTCTGATTACAACTTTTCAATGTCTAGTATGCAGCTATCCCAGAATGCATTAATCCCACCGCTGCCACCAATTGGAGTGGTTTTTAGAAGCGTACGGTGTACTCTCAGTCAAATATTTCAGGTCAAGTCACTTTAACCACTAATATTCAATGCTGCCACCACCTATTTTTCATTAAAAATAGGAAAATATTTAAGTTGAGCGTTTGCCTATTTTCTTCCTTGAACTCCGGAGACGCCGCTATCGAACTGGATTCGGATTCTCGCTCTTTCCTCCTGTATCTCTCACGTTGCTGCTACTCTCTCGTTGTATCATAGAATTGTTACCATCTCACTTCTGTTATCTTTATATTTTAATAGAGTCCGTTCATTATTTATATTATATGACCGGTCTGTGATTTCTGTAAATCAGCACTATATATGTAAATTCTTGATAATCTTCTGCCTGATGATGCTTGTAATCTTCCCATGGGATACTTGTACATCTGTCGATGATGACGTTCCTGATACTGGAAGTTTTAAGCGACTTTTATGGTTGACGGCAGCGATATCTTAATCTTTGAATGACATTAGCGATTACCATTTCCTATGGATGACGTCTGCAATCATTCTACGATTACTTATGTACTTCTAAATGGATGACAGTTTGTAACCAGTTATTTCGGATAGTGTAATCTTCTTGGCATCACAGTTTCCAATATTTGAACAGTTCCACAAGAAACACCTTCAAGTCAGATATATCCAGTTGAATAATATTCATAACCCAGTTTATTCTGGAATCAGATGATCAAATATATATACAGTTAATTCAATCAGGTAAGTTTGTTGATGTAATCATATATGTAATCATCAGATATAGTTGTTCCAAGCTTCTGGTGATATGGTATTTCCCAATTAAAGCGAAAATATACTCAGTTCCTCAAATAATGCTTCAAATAGGAAGTACACGGTTAATTTCACTGTTCCTAGCTCCCCTATATAAGCAGGTGACCTGTAACCATGAGACATGTAACCATGATTACATGTAATCATGAGACATGTAATCATTTACTGTTCGGCATGTAATCATTGAACATGTAATCATTTACTGTTCAGCATGTAATCATCTAACATGTAATCATCTATTATGTAATCCTAAACTGTAATCTTCACACTTGACTGTAGGCGGCCCTTTTGATCTGTATTCTATAGGCTGGCTGGTGTAGATCCTTACCCTCCGAGTGCCTGAGATCGTCTCACATATTGGCAAAATTTCTGCCTTTTATAGTGCTGGGTTGCTAACCAGTTGCCAAGCCAATGAACTAAAATCCTACGGCTAAACGACAATACCGAATTTTGATTGGTCAATAATTACAATTCTGCTAACGCGGTGACGTAGTATCTTCGACAACTGATGCAGAGGGCAAGCTGAATCGAAAGCGCACTTTACCAAAACGTATATGCTATTCCGAGGCAACAATTATACAATGTTCCGATGAATCGTTGTCAGAACCAGATATCATTCGAAAGTCTATATCCTGAGCTTTCCAGGGATATGATTATATTCCAAAAAGAACACTTTATAGACGAAGATAGAAAAGTTATCGCCGTCGAACTGTGCGAGACATGTGCACGCAAACTACATGCAAAAATTAGGCATGTTTTTCACATCGCATCGGCGGAAACAAATGCCGATCTAAGGAAAAATACTACCTCTAAGCAGCAATCTGGCTAGCGAGGTAAGCTTAAAGACCTATATTATCATAGAATGCAACGTTGTCTTGAGAAATATATCTCTAAATATGATTAGTTAACGATTTTCCCTCACGACAAACGAACAGCGGCTAAACAAATATGGCGTCTATTCAAAGCTCGAAGTCAGAAAATATTGTTCGACTTCCAAAACCCATATCTCGACAACCAGAACATCTTATGTGCTGACAGGTCATGACTAAATCGTAAAATATATATACTTTCTAACCTTAGTTTTGTGACATAGTAAAGGAAGTTGACAGCCGTTTTCCAATACGCTGCAATGGTTTACACGAAAAGCCGGCTGAACTATAAAAATCCATTTCTCAGTAAATATGAAACATGTAAACTTGTTACGTCAGGACAATATTCTCTTATATGTGTATTTCCTGCAGGAATTTATGCAAAATATATTCTTTACGTAATAAACTTACAAATTACTGAGCAATGGTAGCGAAATTCTTCGTCACAATTGGAGATTCCTACGTCGGCGGAACGCCAAGATCAAAGAGCGCGTGCTGCAACGTAACAGCGCACGCGAGGGTCTAAATATAGATCCGTTTGTTTACATATATCAGCTGATCGTGTATGATCTATAACAAACATTACCTCATAACAATAGCACTTTCCTTAATATCTGAATAGCTGATACTTCACCAAGAAATAGTTATGACAGGAAATATTATCTCAGATAAATTTTCGCCCTATTCATAAAAATATTATTTCAGATAAATTGCCGTCACACTACGTCATATTCTCAGATTCAGTGCCATCCCTCAAGCGATTGAAAGTGGAAATTCAACTCATCCCACCATCTTGAATATTCTCCAATTATATGACTGTAAATTTGATCAACAGATTGATATTGTGTTTTATTGGGTACCTAGTCAACGTTGACATCAAAGGTAATTACATGCGTCTGGTCCGTCAGTCATAAATCAGCCGCCATCCATTAGAGAATATCCGCGTCCATAATCCAAAGACCTATTCCATATTCCATATAACAGTATTAGCACCAAATTCAAAAAGACAATCATAGTATACATAAACATAGGCTTGTTTCCTGCAAGAGAGAAGCGGTCAACAGTTTTCAATGATGCCGGCAAGACATCATGATGTTCCAAAATATCAAATCTGTATCGCTGATCAGCATTCTTAATCCATAATATTCGTTGTAAAGTCGTCATCTAAAGAATGATATATCTCAGTCACGCTTTGATTGTGACTGTTCATATGAGTACCATGAGGATCTTGAAGTACATGGGCTCATACGGCCCCTAGCCCCGGGTTAAGCGGAATTAGACACAAGTTACGAAACGTAACACCATAGATCTTGCACGCTACGCTCGTATTTTGCTATCAGCATGTGATATGTATCGCCAAATTTGAGAAACTTTGAGTGGAGGCGCTTGGTGGTGTAGCCCTGTTTTATAAGTTTCTGCAACAATGTTTCGTGACGTTGATTAAAATCGTCACATTTAACACAGGATCTAGCAAATGCTACTAGGCGTGATATGTATACGCCATATGCAGGTCCCACTGGAATATTACTGTGCAGAAAGGGATAACACTGAAGCTGATAAAATGGCTAAGGCAGCCCTAGATGATGAGGTTGATTCTGTTGGAATCCCATACAGTGATTTCAGACCCATCTATATGTGAGAAAGATTTTTCAATCATTTTGGGATGCTATGGATAATAACTTCACGAGTTCAAAAATAAAACCTGTAGGCTATACGTTTCACCAAGCCGTTAT
>JAVTVY010042997.1:0-18343 GCA_036873755.1 Hanleya hanleyi | reverse complement strand
TAATGCTGAGCGTAAGCGAGGGAGCAACAAGTTCCATTTTTCAAGTCTTAGGTATGACCCGGCCTGGGATCGAACCCAGTACCTACCGCTTACGAGGCCGACGCTCTAACCATTAGACCACCGCAGTGCGGTTCACTCCTATGGTATATCTATCGACTGCATATGCTGGGTTTTTTTTCCTTGTTTTGCACTTTTCACTTTCTCAACTTCTCCATGTAACTTAATTATAAGCTCCACCTTATGTTGTTATTCTTATGGTAAGGCGTTTATATAGGCCTCGACTGTTATTTGAAATAAATATAGTTTAAATAACCTGACTACACTTGTTAGGGAGCTTCTCGACTTTGGGGCACACTGTGAACGGCATGATAGCGTGACGAGAAGAGCGGCATGCTATGCCGGTCTGACGAGTGTAGCAACGGGCTGCCATACCGTCCGGATCGGCCCCGAGTTCCACTATCAGAACGGCATATAAAGAATGGCATATGAAGAACGGCATACGTGTTTCAAAAGTCTCAATGTCGGGTCAGGCGATACTCGATCCTTCCGTAGCGCTTCTGATAAAACTACGCGAGCGAGAGGCCGTTGGGTCGGTCTAATATAATTTGTTACTCGATCACGTTTAGGCTAACCATTTCGCGCAAAGACTCGCGAAATACAATTCACAAAATATATCTATTAGTAAGTTGTATTGTCATCTTTTGTTCGGGATAGTTTTTGTACCTTTTCAACGGGAGGTCTTACGCCAAATCTTTGCCAAGGTATTTTTCATGCACAAATTGACAATTGAATCTGTAAAATATTCCGTGTATCCCGCTGTGCTTCCCTGCGGAGGTTGGTAATAATGCCACAAGAATTAATTTCACACGAGCGAATACAAACACTCGAAATATCTGCTTGAATAGACCGATTTATATTATACAATAAGGGTAACAGTGTATTATGTTAGCCTATTATTTTATTCTGTGTGAAAGAACACACTTTGTGGCCTTGTTCTATAGTCGAAAATCAGCTTCCAATTACGCAAATTCCACCACGTGTTGGGGTCGAGTCCATGTGACTAAAACCACAAATTGACCTATTTACGGCCTTTGGCAAATAAAGGCAGCCTGGATAGAAAAGTCTGTTTATCGTCCCCAGCTTTGTTTGTTGATTTTTTTCCACAATAATTTTCCTGCAAACAAAACTAGTATCTCGGTGTGTACGTGTTATGTAATGGTATTATGCTCTGCGCTCGCCCCGCGTCAGTCTCAGAGCCCGGCCGCAACCAGGTGCGTCTGAACAGACGCAATTGAATTCATTGTCATACAAAGGACTTGAAATGTCACTGAGCAGTTTCATTTATATTACCCATTCTGGTCAAATTGATTACCTAGAATCTGGAGTCTAATTAATGTGTTTTGTACGATATTTATAAAATTTATCTGCCATTGTCCGCATTTTATTTGCCTGCATAAATGCATAACGCTAGGTTATTTTATGTGGTATCACTTATCATCACACGGAAGGATTTCCGACTTCAAGAAAATAACAAAGATCGATCTTCATTATCCTCCGATTCACAGAGATAAATGTTTTCTTCTTCCTATTACAATTAACTTTATATTAGATCAACAACTGTACATGCTCTAAATTCGAATGAAATCTTTCACGACGTCTTCACGAAGAAATGCTTCCTCCGAGGTCCGTGTGCTGTCAAAGCAACAAGAACAGCAGGGAAATCTTCGGTCTTCAATTTTACATTCCGGTTTTCTGGTGCAAAAAGTGAAGGATTTATGCAAGAATTTCTTCCATTCACTCTAGATCTGTATTCCATTTGCGTTCCACAACATGATCTGTTATGAAGGCGACTGTAAAAAGGTTGATAAGTTTGGGCGATATGAAGAAAGAAAAAGTTATTTAAAATTGTTGAATAATATTTTATTTATCAGGATTTATATTAACCTTACATATTTTTCTGTGCTATCCGTAAAATTATCTTACATCCTTCTCGTTTATTATCACATTACACAATTTTTTAGTATTAAATGTAAATATTTAGGAATAATGTTGAACTAATTTCATGTCAATTTTTTATTTCAGATACTCCCGAAAAATTCTTTTTTTAATGTTGTCTTTGTAGTGTTAGTTAATTGAATTGACTTCTGTTGTTGGAATCTTTTTTAGTTGAAATCTTTGAAATTTACGTTCTATCGGCATGTAAACTACAATTTGCAGTTTTAGTATTTCCGAAATTAGGTTAGTGCATGGCATAGCGAAAGCTCTGTGTTCACTAATCTTTTCACACGTTTTTTCTAAAATTCTTTGACTAACAGCATGCATTCGTCCAACTACTGCCAACGAATTAAGGTAAGTAATAAATAAATCATCGTGGGTGGTCATGCAGGAACAGGTGACGAAACTGGATTCTTTCTGTCCTACCGGGCACGGTACCATACGAAGACAGCAATGGATATTGAGAGTGTCAACAACAATCTGAATTACAGCAGTCCTCGGAGACGCGACTTCGTAGATCTATGGAGATTGGCCTCCGTCAGCCCAAGGAGCCTTGGCTCCATCATCACACCCCTCGGCCAGTACTCAAACCCCAGGACCCTGACTCCAAAAACTCGACAGTCAAACGAGAAATATAATTTAAAAAAAAAAAAAAATGCGTCTGCTCTTTCATCGATAAGATATATCGTCAGTGGGGCAATCGTCAATCATTATGCTCATCCAGTTGTACTAAGGGGAAAACAAAAGCAGCTGGTCATTGAATATAGAACCTCATCCCAGATGTCGGACATATCACCAGTTTTCTGAAGGAGTTTCAAAAGTTCTTTGAATATGGTGCTAATGCTGTTATATGAATTAGATCTTTGGATTATGAACTCGGAAATTCTTTAATGGACGACGGCTGAACATTGAATGCAGGACTAGCCTATTGTAGTATATTATGAGAAGGGGGAGGGAGAGATACAGAGATAAATTTGACATCAAGAGTTACCAATAAGACAATTCCCATAGTACGAGTTGGTATTGTCTGCAAGCGTTCACGGTACATCGTGACTGGAGGAAATTTATAGTCTGATTCCACGAGAGCGTATAACGTCATGTCGTGGATCTTGATTGTCAGCCATACAAACATTTATTTTTTCACTTCATTCTGTTGTTACTCGAGCATCAGTAATATTACTAAGATGTAGGAGGAGAGTTATAGTTTAACAAATCGTACTCCGGAACCGTAATGCCTTATCTCGACATCTCTTTCACTGCTATATTTCTAACAATATATGAGCTATAAGTCATCTGAAGATTTGGGGTCAAACTAATATAACAAAAAACATTCTGATCTTCATTCCAGATGTGTCTCGTAACCCTTTTTCCTTTTGAGTTGTGAACTTATGTCTTCCACATAAATTTGACGTTTTATTAAAAGCCACATCTGAATGTAAACTGATGCTGTGTATTTCATAAACTTATTTCTCGGTTGAAGCGGAGTAACCAATGCCGGGATTTATATTTCCAAATGATTTTGCGCAGGTAACAAAAATTCGCACGTGAACCATGCAGTTCTCGTGCATAAGCAGGCCCATCTGCCTAAAAGCGCCGACATTTGGCTAATTAATCCCTTAGGATGAAATACTCAACATTTGAACAATATCTGTGTTCCAAAGTGTCCCTATAATTAACTGCGGGATTTACCGATATTGAAACTGGTAATCCATATGAAAATCATATGAATTGAGAAGCCATACGGATTTGATATTTTTGGAACACCATGATGTCTTGTCGGCATCATTGAGAACTGTTGACCGCTAGTTTTATGTATACTATTATTTATTCCTTTAATTTGATACTAATGCATTTATATGAATTTGGATCATGGACGCGGAAATTCTTCAATGGTTTACCACGGCTGAGTATTGAATGACGGACTAGACGCTTGCATATAAATATTGAATACATTGTACCCACGTTGCGAACCGTATTCATATATGCTGCATATCGTAGCTGTACAGTACCTCATAAAATATACCAGCTAAGCCACGAAGATTGTATCAGGGTAACTAATTCTCAATGGAAGGAATTATGGACCTTCTCAGTTAAGAGAACATATTCAGAGATCATCTGATGATACATGAAGTCCAGAAATGCATGTTATCGCATCAATACCATGGCCGAAATGTTGGACAGATATTTCATTGTCACTCCACCCTGACATCATTGTACCTGTTAGAAATAAAGAGAAAACAATTGAGAGACGTTTGGCTGAAGAGAATACAAGAACAGTTAGATCACATGTAATTAATGCCATTGATGATTACGGACAAAGTGCAGTAGACGGAGGAAGGGAACAGGCTGGCGGAGCTACAGCTTTGTTGAATGACGGAGTCGCTGCTCCATTGACGTCCAGGCTGTCGGCTCCATAGAGAATATCGTGGATATAACTGTGAATTCTGCCTTCGCCACATTTTCTTGCAGTTGTCTGCCTCCTTCGTAATTTGTTTCTGATTGTGACTATTAACGAACATTTGAAGTATTGGTGACCCATGAAAGGCTAAACTTGATCGGGAAAAGTGAGGTTTTTCAGTGTACACAAATTCTTTTTTTTTTTAATTCGCAGGAGACATACAAGTCATAATGGATATACTGTGGTTCCATCCGAGTTGGGGGAAAAAGAATGAAAAGGTTGAAAAGTTCAATTTAAGCACATGTATGTAATAAACAATTAAAAGTATATTGGTGGGGAAAAGATCAGAATGCAATAAATTGAGGGATAAATACCGGAGATGGGCGCAAAATATCACGGACTTCAGATGCCGTTTCTTCATCTCATTCACGACAGATCTGAAAAAGTCAGACTGAACAAGAAAATAATGTACTCAGTTAATGCATATTGTGGTTGCATCCGAGTTGGAGAAAAAAAAAAACAATAAAAAGATTGAAAACAAAAAGTTAAATTTAATGCACATGCATGTAAGGAACAATTAAAAGTATACTGGTATGGCGGAAAGATCAAAATACAATAAAGTGATGGTTAAATACCGGAGATCGGCGCAAAATATCGGCGCTTCA
This sequence comes from Hanleya hanleyi, assembly GCA_036873755.1. NCBI lineage: Eukaryota > Metazoa > Mollusca > Polyplacophora > Lepidopleurida > Hanleyidae > Hanleya > Hanleya hanleyi. The sequence goes on along the minus strand of JAVTVY010042997.1, from coordinate 13,285 downwards.
GATGCCGTTTCTTCATCTCATGCACGCCATATCTGAAAAACAGAGAGACTGGACAAAAAAAAATAATGTATAGTCTTCATACATATTATAGTTCAATTTTATCACAAATGAACGAACTCCCAAAGTTACGAATATACGTGCATCCTTACAAACCTGTTACAATATCGCCATTTGATTTCTCAAGCATCAGCCCAGGCTTACTTTAAACAATTCCCACGGAATGACTGAGCCAAATCTGCATGTCGCGGTATTTTCATTAATGAGGTCGAGTGTCAATTTCAGGTGGTCTAACTTTCTTCTTCGTCAATTGGTAAAGTTGCAAGACCACGGGAAATCACAAAACATTTGTGTTTATCAATTAAAGTATATCCATTGCATACACAATCATTGGATAATTGTTGGAAGATATTTACTTGTTTTATCTTGTTGGAAAGCGAGACCATCGTGCGATGTAGAGTGCAGTTACAAAGTGCACACGCCCCCTTGTTAGGCCCCATGCAAGTCCAGGCGTGCGGTACAAACTATTAATAGACACGCGAGGCTGATTCAACACTTCGGGGGACATTCAGGGGTTCGGAGTTCACGTTTGATAAAATGATAAAACATTAAAATCTGTTTAATTAATAACTAGATTTTCTAAATTTAAAACTCTCACATTCAAAACCAAAGGAAATATAAACACCAACTTTAGTTTCGCGTAAAGCTCCAATTCATATGGACAGTATGAAGAGACCGTGACACAAATTAACGGTTTGTTCCTACGACATTTGTGTTTGTCGACACAATATTCTGCAAAGACCGTTATCATACAGCATTTTTTTCGTGTACAGCTGCATTCATATGGACAGTGTGAAAAAACCTTGACATAATTCAATGGTTTGTTCCTACGACATTTGTGATTTTGTTTGTCGACACAATATTTTGTAAAGACCATTATAATATAGCAATTTCATTTCACTCCGGCTAATTCAGTACCGGTCGATCACATCCAACCATATAAAAACAACATAGTACGAGCATGCATGATCGTAGTCTATATTTTTCTGTTTCTGCTCTTTTAGACAGACAAGACATTGCAGTAAACGAAAATCTCGCCTTTTAAAATGAGTCCCGACTCCACCTCTGGTATTAAACAACACAGAAACAGATAAGCTGGGAATTCGCCCTAAACCCAACCCGGTTAGGACGACGAACGGCACGGCATGCCATGCCGTTCTCGAGGAGAGAGAGCGGCATAGGCCGCCCCGTTCGGATCTACCCACTATGCCGACCAGAGTTTTGAGACAGTCATGCCGTATACCGTTCCAATCGCCCTGATATGCCGTTCCCATGAAGGAATGCATGCCCCAAAGTCGAGAAGCTCCCTTATTCTGTCTGCAGTAGATGGTATAGAGACCGGACGATATTAATATACTATATATCAAGATGCGAAGCGCGAAGATGCAAGGTGAAGATGCGAAGTTACGAGGCGGAGATACGGAGATGCAAAGTTACGATGCGAAGATGCGAAGCGCAAAGATGCGAAGTTACGATGATAGTGCAACTAACTGTGCGCATGTCTCCTGTGAGAGCAGCGAGTCATATATCTTGAACAATATTCAGTATTTATTGACTGTATTCTTTTAATTAGAAGAAATCGGCTCATTCATTTTTTGATTAAAATCGTTCTCCGCGTTTATCTGTACTCAAAGCTCTGTGTATAAGTAGTGAATTTGGATGTCTATTGACCTCACAAATTTGCATATTGAGGAGGTCAAGGGGAGATCACAGGTCAAGATCACTATAGTTCCGTCGCGTGACCGGAAGTGACCTTTGGGGGCATGTATTCCTTCACGGTGACGCGGTACTCCGCGATGATGCGGTCGCGGGGGGGGGGAAGCTTCCGCGGACAGAAAGTAATCCCGAGATTAATACGCGGGGGAGATTCTCCGGGAATGTCCGACAATATCCGGCAGCCTTCGGCAATGTCCGGTCATCTCTGTCAATGTTCGGTCATCTCCGGCCATCTCCGGGAGAACAGAAGCGTCCATAAGCCTTTAATGCCAAAGCATCAATGGAATGTATGAAACAGGGTCCCGGACAATACCGCCAGCACTATGCCCAGCATAAATGGCAAGTGGAGAACCCTCGGCATAGCCATACAGTGAAAGTAGGGAAAGGGTCCCAGCGGGACTCGAGCCCGGGTTGCTCTCTCCAGAAGCAGACACGTTATCCACTACGCCACGAGTCTGCCCATACAAACCAAGGTTGAAAATATCGGGGGGGGGGAGATCACTATACCGCTAGAGTGGGTAGGCCCATAATGGCTCAGTGGACAATGTTTAACCCAATGGGAAACCCACACATGATCATTTGCGGTATGGGTTGTGGGACTTGTTTTCTTCGTTTCATCACGTAGAACACGATGGGCGGGGTCTCGAAGCTAAGCGGTGAAACTTTTTGAAAAAGTCAGTTCCCATGCGCACTGGGCAAGTAGTGCTGGGGTGGACGTTTTGGGCCCCTAGTGGTCCGATTGTGAGGCATCAATGTGAAGCTCTCGTGAGGGAGCATCCGAATGGATGGGTGTGACGTGGAAATGACGTCATTCTGCACATGCGCAGTAGAGAAAGGGTATTGGAATGGACGTTTTGGGGTCTAAGTGGACCCTTAGTGGCCCAATTGGGTCGTATGAGGTGTCATCGTGAAGCATTCGTGAGGGTCCATCTGACTGGACTAGTGTGTCGTCCGTTTTCAACATTCTGCGCATGCGCAGACAGGGAATTGTGTGAAAAGGGTATGGGAAGGGACGTTTTGGGGTCGAGATGGGCCACCCTTGATCCGAATGGGTCGGGGAAGGTATCAATGTGAAGGTCTTGTGACGTACCATCTGACTGGATGGGTAAGATGTAAAACTGACGTCAGTCTGCGCATGAGCAGTAGAGAAAGGGTATTGGAATGGACGTTTTGGGACCCAGGTGGACCCCTAGTGGCCCGCTTGGGTGATATGAGATGTCGTCGTGAAGCATTCGTGAGGGTCCATCCGACTGGACTAGTGTGTCGTCCGTTTTGAACATTCTGCGCATGCGCAGATAGGGAATATTGGGAAAAGGGTATGAGAAGGGACGTTTTGGGGTCGAAGTGGACCTCTCTTGGTCCGAATGGGTCGATTGAGGCATAAATGTGAAGCTCTTGTGGGGGAGCGTCCGACTGGATAGGTGTGACGTGGAACTGATGTCATTCTGCTCATGGGCAGTGGAGAAAGGGTATTGGAATGGACGTTTTGAGATCTAGGTGGACCCCTAATGGTCCGATTGGGTCGTATGAGGTGTCATCGTGAAGCATTCGTGGGGGTCCATCCGACTCGGCTAGCGTGTCGTCCGTTTTCAACATTCTGCGCATGCGCAGACAGGGAATTGTGGGAAAAGGGTATGGGAAGGGACGTTTTGGGTTCGAGGTGGGCCACTCTTGGTCCGATCAGGTCGAGTGAGGCATCAATGTGAACCTCTCGAGAGGGAGCGTCCGACTGGATGGATGTGACGTGAAACTGATGTCATACTGCGCATGCGCAGTGGAGAAAGGGTACTGGAATGGATGTTGTGGGGTCTAGGCGGACCATAGTGGTCCGATTGGGTCGTTTGAGGTGTCATCGCGAAGCATTTGCGAGAGTCCATCCGACTCGGCCGGTGTGTCGTCCGTTTTCAACATTCTGCGCATGCGCAGACAGGAAAGTGTGGGAAAAGGGCATGTGAAGGGACGTTTTGGGGTCGAGGTGGACCCCTAGTGCTCCGAATAAGTCAAGTGAAGCATCAATGTGAAGCTTTCGTGGGGAAGCGTCTAACTGGATGGATATGGTGTGGAAACAGTGTTTATCTGCGCATGAGCAGTAGAAAGAGTATTGGAATTGACGTTTTGAGGTCGATATGGATTCACAATGGTCAGACTGGTCCGTGGAAGGCCTTATTTTGCAGTTCCCTTGAGGTAACGTCGGATTGGACTGGTGTCTATTCCGGTTTCATCATTCTGTGCATGCGCAGCCTGGCCGTAGTAGCGAAAGTGGACATTTTAGGGGTGTGAAGGAAGGTGTTTGTGGTAGAGAGGGACCATCCCTGGTCCGAATGCGTCGTGCTAGGTGTCATCGTGTAGCTCTCGGGGTGTAGACCACGATTTAGGGGATGTCCACGTCGTCTGTGACGCCATCGGTGACGTCATCGGTAGGAGTAACAGTCAAAGTGGGCATCTTATGGGCGTGAAAGAAGGTGTTTGGGGTAGAGATAGACCATCCGTGGTCCAAATGGACCGTGTGGGGTGTCATCTTGTAGCTCTCTGCATGTAGACGACTAATGGTATGGTGTTTATTGGTAGCCGCGCCGTGCTACGCATGCGCAATTGGGCATTAGTAACGAAATATGTCATTTTGGGCGTGCGTGAGAGTGTCTTTGAGTGAATGAGGGACCACTATTTGTCCGATTGGGTCGTGAGAGGTGTCATAGTGAAGCACTCGTAGAGTAGACTCGTAGTCAGGCTCTATGGCCCGCATACGCAGACAGAAAATTGTTGGAAAAGGGCATTGGAAGCGACGTTATGGGGTCGAGATGGCCCAATATTGTTCTGAATGGGCCGGGGAGGTATCAGTTTGAAGAACTCGTGGCTCCGACTGGAGGGGTTGGGTCGTGGAACTGACGTCATTCTGCACATGCGCAGTCGTGTAGTAGTAGAAAAAGGACAGTTTCGGAAGTGCGCACGGGCAATATATCACATCTGAGGGTATATATTTCATCAAGGAATAGCGGATAGCGGTTGTCGTGAATAAAAACAAGTTCAGCAATGTTCATATAGTTTATCATCCCCAATGTTACATCATACCCAGGCTGGGGGAGCCGCCCTGGGTGTGTTTATTATGTTCACAGAAAAACAAGTTGAAATATCAAATATCATATTTTATTATTTAACGCACAGTAACATTAGGTACAAGTGTTTACAGAGCTCAATTCAACCATCAGTATGTAGACATATAGAGTATATACGGCATGTTATGGTATTCATCAGTGCATGAGTGAATCCGTTGGTCGTCAAAAATAGTATAGGCGTAGTGGGGGAGATGGGATTTATCCTCTAACCGGAAATTGTACAAGTCAAATATAGGGCGATGACGGTGGCCCAAGTCAACCCTGCTGCTCCGGAAGTATCGTTTGTTTATAAACACTGTTTGGCGAATGTATTCAACTGAGTGATTAGGTCTACCGTAATGACTATGCATCGTTGTCCACCATATACCAACCATACGATACATGGATGTCTTCGTATGACTATGTCGACAGTCTGCCCATGAGAAACAGTCTATATCTCCCATCGGCAGGTCGGCTGTTCACACATTGTTGGCACACTACTGTTAAAATTGTCCACTTTTGGCAGCCAACTCATGAGTTCGTCTGGATGAAAGAAAATACTGCCATCACACAATAAACTGACCCTAATATTTAGCCAAACGACGCTCCCCATTCTCAGTTTATCGTTGTGCATTTCCAACCGTAAAACAAGGTCTGTCATGTCGAACAACATTCATCCAATTTGATAAATTTTGATAGAAATTGTGATTATCTTCAAAACCGTTAGAATAAAAGAATAACTTTGATTCTATTTATATGATTTTTTCATGAATGACCTTCAAAACCAGGGCTGTTCGCTATGCTTTCAAGGTTATGAAATGGACCATGGGACAGTCCATTTAACAGTATGTACCGGTACAGCTAAAATATGCACACCAAGCTATATTTTTCCCCCTTATTTACATTTCCCTCCTATTCGCCTACAAGCCGACTTGCCGACACTCCAAAGAGCGATGTCAACGCAACAGGGTGACATCAGTGACGTTACATATACCTCGAGGAGACGAAATGGTGTACACTGGCTACCTCCCTTTCTTTTCAATGCTTCAATAGCAGAGTCGTTTTTTCATTTTAGCCCTGGACAGACCACTGGGCATTTATTTGCCATACGGCCACGCCTTTATAGTAATGTGGCCTGGGACAAACATTAAAAAACAAAACAAAAAAAAACAAGCAAAAAGACCCCCCCCCCCAAAGAAATCTGAAAAGAATTCTCGCCATGTAAACATCAATGGACAACAATTGTAACATTACAACTATAATTTAAATTTCAGAGCGAAACTTTTTGTTACTGTTGCAATTTAAAAGGAACTTTGTTCTCTTTCCCATAGAGTAGATACATTTGGATCACTTATGATATAAATGTATTCAAGAGCGTTACTATTGTATCTATATAAAATAACAAATTTGTTACATAATTGGGACAATGTTGTCATCAAATGTCAACTCGATTACAAAAGATACATGTAGGACTAACGTACTCTAGTTTACAGTTTCAAAACATACCCAAATACAATAAAATAATCTCTTTTTTTTCAATATTTCTCACACAAACAATTTTCGATTTCAAATGACCACGTTATATTATGATAATTACCATATCTACATCCAACAAAAGACTAGCCAATTTAATTGCGGCATTACCAAAATAATGTCTAACTGGCAAGGAATTCCATTATGATTAAAATGGATTATTGTATCTTTACCAAAATATATGAACGCTAACAAGTTACATGGGATGTGGTGAACAACAGCTCACATGACCCAAAATTAAATACACCGTCTCTCCCCCTCCCCCTTCCCTCCCCACCAGGAGGATATGCCATGTCTTTATATTATCAGCTTGGCTGGCCGAGCACATGAAATAACTGGCGTACGCGTGTTGCGAAAGCCTTTCACACCCAATCTGTCAATCAATTCTTCAAAGCGAACTATTGGAAAAGGGGACGTTCCAGCATTGGCATATCAACATGATGAGCGTCAGCAAGGCGGGGGGGGGGGGATAAGCTATATGTCAGTCATCAAGGCCAAGAAGTTCAATAGCAGAGTCTGTAATCCAGACTACAATAACCAGTGGTTGCCTCCCTTATTTATATTGACTCCAAATATTGGGAATGGAGATTATCACTCACCCAGGTATAATATGAAGTCAGGAAATAAACAATAAATCTGGTCTTCTGCAACTGCAACTGCAACTGGTAATACAACTGCATTATATCCAGAAGACCAGATTTATTGTTTTTTTCCTGACTCCAAATATTGCCAACACGCCGACTTGCCGACACCCTACAAGGCGACGTCGACGGGTAGATAAAAGGCACCTCACATATAGGCCCTACATCCGTATTTACAAACAATCCCGAAAAGCACGAAATCGTTTACACTGCCTACCTCCCATTGCTTCCTTTTCTTCCATAACAGGGGCAGTAACTCAGTCTAGATTAACCACAGGTTACATCCCTTATTTATATTTCTTCCAATTTTGCCAACAAGCCGACTTGCCGACAATCTACACGACGACAGGATCGGTATCAGGCACCTCACATATACATCCTTATTTACAAATAACCCCAAAATGGAGACGAGATCGCATACACTGGCTACCTCCCCTTGTGTGCAATATTTCGATACCAGCTTACTACCGCCTTATTCATATTTCTCTCATATTTTGCCAACACGCCGACTTGCCGACATTGCAAATGGTGCCGTCGACGGGGTCGGTATAGGTCACCTCACATGTACATCCTTATTTACGATCTTCTTTATTTTCTCAGGCCATTCGTCCCGTCCCATTTTTTCAGCGTCACGTGATTCCTGCGATCCACCTGACGTCAACACGAATATATACATGTAATATTCTGGCACTGCTTCACAGGAAAATGAAAACATCACGGTGGAAGGGGAAGTAAGCAGGTTATGGAAATTAATTCACGCTAGTGTTTTGGAGACACGCCGACTTGCCGACACGCCTACAAGCCGACTTGCCGACAATTCAAAGAGCGATGCCAACACACCAGGGTGACATCAGTGACATTACATATACGCCGTGGAGAGGAAATCGTATACACTGGCTACCTCCCCTTCTATTCCAATACTTCCATAGCAGGGACTGTAACCCAGACTACAATAACCATTGATTGCCTCCCTTATTTATATTGACTACAAATATTGCCAACACGCCGACTTGCCGACACTCTCCAGGCAGGTATCAGGCACATCACATACATCCTTATTTACAAACAAACCCGAAAAAGGACGAAATGGTATACACTGTCTACCTCCACCTGTTTCCTATACTTCGATAACAGGGGCAGTAACTCAGTCTAGAATAACCACAGCTTACATCCCTTATTCATATTTCTTATAATTCTGCCAACAAGCCGACTTGCCGACAATCTACACGACGACAGGATCGGTATCAGCCACATCACATATACATCCTCATTTACAAATAAACCCAAAACGGAGAAGACATGATTTACACTGGTTACCTCCCCTTGTTTGCGATACTTCGATACCAGCTTACCTCCCTTATTCATTTTTGTCCCAAAATTTCCAACACGCTGACTTGCCGACACTGCAGATGGTGACGTCGACGGGGTCGGCATCGGTCACATCACATGCACATCCTTATTTACGATCTCCCTTATTTTCCAAGGCCATTCGTCCCTCCCCATATTTTCAATATCACGTGATTCCCACAATCTAGCTGACAGCGCGAGTATTGTATTTACAAATATTATTCTGAGACTGCTTTACAGCAAAATGAAAACATCACAGTGGAAGGGGAAGTAAGCAGGTTATGCAAAGCAATTCACGCTAGCGTTTTGGAGACATGTCGACTGGCCGAGACGCCGCAAACATGACGTCGAATAGTCCACCCCTCACGCCCAGGGTACATCCATCCGTATGCCACAAATATCACGACAATAACAGTACTCAACCTCAATATTATGGCCACAATCTCTTCCCATAACAATCTCAATTTATTTTATGAACGGAGCTCCCGCACAACCATTGAAGTACTGGCACTTGAGTACTCTTCTACCCTATCTCGAGAGTGACAGTCAACAGCTGTCCTACGATCAGAATACGTCACAACCTTTTGTGATGTAAATATGTGAAGAAGCTGGTATCATGATATTCCTACTACCATAACATTACCGGATCTGTATTTAGGGCAGCGAGGTTGATTGGGCCATGACGGTGGAAACAGTGCCGGATCATGAGCCAGTGGCGTCGGTAGATGTCACTCACTGGATGGACTCGTCCAGGAAATGTTCGTTGTTGTTAGGCGTATGGCTGGGAACAGTAAAGATAGGGGCCGACTGGATATCCAGACCCTTCAGAACTGTGGGTATAAGCGGGCTCTCCGTGATCGCATCACCAGTGGCAATCGTCTCCGCGGGCTCATCTTCACTGGGTCTGACCCTCCTGGGTGCCTCTTTAGCGGGAAGTTGTCGCTCATGCCATGGGGACGGAGCATGAATTGTTGCTGTCTTAACTGTCTCAAATGACCACTCTTGTGATTTGTATTGGAAATTATTCATTATTCTCATTATTCTCATGCGCAGTCGTAGATGAAGCGCTCGTAGGGTAGAGTCCGTCTGGGATTGTTGTTGTTGGAAGTTACGTCATTCAGCGCATGCGCATTCGGGTGGTAATAGAGAAAGAGAAAGAGTTTAATTTGAAGGCCGTTTCGGAGGTGCGCCTGCGCGAGTAGATGAGAAAGGGCTCATGTTCGATCTGGCTCTCTGATAGGGTTACCTCCCCTGTATAGGGTGCCGCGTATATAAAGTGTGTGTGCGCGCGCACCCGTACGTGTTCTTGTGTCGGTGTGTGTGTGTGTGTGTTTGTGTGTGTCTGACCGAGCACCATGTCGAGTCCTTGTACGTTTTCTCAGAAAGTTCCTCTCATCGCGACAATATGCTCAGACGCATTCAGTGTAAAAACAACCAAGAAACATCAACTACAACAAGCATATTGCGTATTACACATTTTATTTCCCCTTCATTACAACACCGGTTTGGTTACAATTCAGGTATACACTTGTCCGGATATCAGACGCATTGTTGGCTGTTCTTGTCCAATGCTTTTGGCATTTGTTGTTGTGTCTGTCTTCGTATTTATCCAAAGAATAAATGTTGCAATATCAAATACCATGTTATTTTATTCCAAGCACCGTGACATTAGGTACATGTGTTTGCAGAGCTCATGTCAACGATCAGCATGTAGACATATAGAGTATATACGGCATGTTAATGTATCAGTGCATGTCATGGGTGAATCCGTTCATCCGAGGAGGTGGTCGATCAGTTTGGCCACGAAGAACGTAACATTGGTGACCCTCTCTACCGTCCATTTTGCGTTGAGGCGTTGGCGCCAGGCCCATTCCAAGGGATCAATGGTGTCCAGTTTCTCCAGCATCGTCTCCAGTGACGCACGATTGGTGATGGTGAAAGGATGGTCGTACACTTGGTTGTTGGCACTGGAATAGAAACAGGGCAGTTGGTCCGTCGTCTTATGGTGTAAGATGTACTCAAAAGAGACATTTAATTTGAAGGCCGTTGTGGATGGATGCCTCGCAAATCTTCATGACGAGTAAATGATTTCAGGCAGGTCGTACAAGGGAACATGTCGGCTGCGGATCTTTTATAATTTCGCACCCCACCAGAACTCTCCTATGTTGTTCTCTTTACCAGTCTGCGCATCGCCGTCCTGTACAGCCTATGCTCGATTGCACACTTGAGACATATGTACCCCTGGGCATTAGCCATAGGGTTGGACATATGACCCTTGGACCTATAAAAGTGGCGATATGTGGCAGTTTTCATCATTCCCTGACCCGCAGCTGACATGTTCTCTTGTCCGACCTGTCTGAAGCCATTTACACGTTTAGACAATTTACGACGCCATGAAGCCTCCGCCCACAACGGTACACGGTATATCTGTATAATCTGCGCCAAGAGAAGTCATTTACTGCGCCAAGAGAAGGCACTCCACGAGGGTGCGAAGGACTCTTCAAGCGACCCAGTCAGTTAAGACAGCACCAACGTTTGATTCATGCCACGTCGCCATAGCATGAGCGACAACTTCCCACTAAAGAGGCACCCAGGAGGGTCAGGCCCAGTTAAAATGAGCCCGGGGAGACGAATGCCACTGGTGATGCGATCACGGAGAGTCCGCCTATATCCACAGTTCAGAAGGGCCTGGATATCCAGCCGGCCCCTAGCGTTATTGGTCCCAGTCATACGCCTAACAACAACGAACATTTTCTGGACGAGCTCATAAATGTTCCTAGCGATCTATTACCCGAAGACCATCCAGTGACGACGACGCCATTGGCCCATAATCTGGCATTGTTTCCACCGTCATCGCCCTATATTTGACTTACACAATTTCCGGTTAGAGGATAACACCCACCTCCCCCACTACGCCTATACTATTTTGAGGACCAAGCTACAGCCTACAAATTAAATCTCACCTTTGGGTATTTATTACGGCATAAAGAGACGAACCAACTCCGGTACTTTCACCCCAGTCACAATACCCTCGTGTTCGACAAGCCCTTCAACATTACAGATCGTATGTCCCTGGATACAGTACTGGCCCAACTAGAGACCTTGAATAGTTTGGAATGTGCCAGACAACAACGCCCCAACAACAAATGGCTGTTGGAAATGAAAGCGAATGTAATGTAATGATCGACCATCCCCTCGGCTGAACGAATTCACCCATGCACTGATGAATACCATAACATGCCGTATATACTCTTATGTCTACATGCTGATCGTTGGCTTGACCTCTGTAAACACTTGTACCCAATGTTACGGTGTGCTAAATAATAAAACATGGTGTTTGATATTTCAATTTGTTTTTCTGTGAACATAATAAACATACTCAGGGTGGCTCCCCAGCCTGGGTATGATGTAACATTGGGGATAATAAACTATATGAACATTGCTGAACTTGTTGTTATTCAAGACATCCGCTATACTTGGATGAAATATATACCTACAGATGTGATATAGTGCCCTTGCGCACTTCCGAAACTGTCCTTTCTCTACTACTCCACGACTACGCATGTGCAGAATGACGTCAGTTCCACGACACAACTCCTCCAGTCGGAACCACGAGTGCTTCAAACTGATACCACCCCGACCCATACAGACCAATATTGGGCCATGTCGACCCCATAACGTCCGTTCCAATGCCCTTTCCCTACAATTCTCTGTATGCTTATGCGGGCCATATAGCCTTGCCTTCACGACACACCCATCCAGTCGGAGTTTACACTACGAGTGCTTCACTATGACACCTCCCACGATGGTCTCTCATTCACTCAAACACACTCCAACGCACGCCCAAAATGACATATTTCGTTACTACTGCCCAACTACGCATGTGTAGCACGATGCGGTTACCAATAAACACCATACCATTTGTCGCCAATCTGACCATTATGGATCCATATCAACCTCAAAACATCTATTCCAATACACTTTCTACTGCGAGAACTTACCATTGATGCTTCACTCGACCCATTCGGACCACTAGGGCCCCACCTCGATCTCAAAACGTCCCTTCCCATGCCCTTTTCTCACAATTCCTGTCTGCGCATGCGCTGGATGTTGAAAACGGACGACACGCTAGTCCAGTCGGATGGATCCTCACGAATGCTTCACGATGACACCTCATACGACCCAATCGGTCCACTAGGGATCCACCTAGACCCCAAAACGGCCATTCCAATACCCTTTCTCTACTGCGCTGAGCACAATGACATCACTTCCACGTCAGACCCATCCGGTCGGACGCTCCCTCAAGAGAGCTTCACACTGATGCCTCACTCGACCCGATCTGACCAAGAGTGGCCCACCTCGACCCCAAAACGTCCCTTCCTATACCCTTTTCCCACAATATAAACCTGTCTGCGGTTAAAAACGGACGACACACTAGCCCAGTCTCTACTGCGCAAGTAGTATACAAAGAGTCTTTCAGCGTCCTAGCCCCTCACTGCGCATGCGCAGAACCTGTTTTGACGTCACAATTGAGGGGGTGCGCAGGCGTGATGAGGGGGCGTGGCCTGTGTGGATGGTGGTGGGAGGTGGGTACAAGATGGCGGCATGTGGTGGCGGGAGGTGGGTACAAAATGGCGGCATGTGGATGGCCGCCATCTTGTACCCACCTCCCACCACATCACGTGGTGGTGGGAGGTGGGTACAAGATATTGGCCGCCATCTTGTACCCACCTCCCACCACATTGTGGAGGGACACCAAAGGTCAATGAGTGCATAGTTCCGGCAGAAAAAAAAAAAAAAAGTTCCGGCAAAAAAAAAAAAAAAAAAAAAAATGTATTCATGCGTGGTGATGCGGTTTGGCCGTGGTTTTGGCGGTGATTCGGTCTCGGGAAAAAGCTT
>JAVTVY010042996.1:0-17692 GCA_036873755.1 Hanleya hanleyi | reverse complement strand
ACTGATATTTGACAAATGATGTGTTAGTTTAATTGTTGGAAATCGCTCAGAATGCATCTCATGCCATCTAAGGTCAAAAAACCTCTATAATATAACCCTACATCTGCATACATTATGTTCAGATTTAATTCCGGGAAAACGCTTAGAACGCATCTCCGGCGATCTAGGACCCCGGAGCTTCCGGGACCTAGGCGGACCCTGGACCCTCACCTAAAGTGCTATGATAGTCGACCCCCCCCCCCCTTGAAAAATCATAGCGACGCCCATGAATACATAATCTATACATAACATCATGCTTTTTATATACACACACGGTAGGCCTACACGAGAATTAAGCGGTTTACAGAGGTAATAGCGTTCGGTGACCGGCGTTTTTCACGTAGATTAACGGTATCGGTATCGTTCTATTAGCGTTTGGAACGCGTTTCAATAAACTCCTGAACGCGTTTCGTATTCGTTTCGTTTGCTTCGCATAGAACGCGTTTATATCTCGCAAATGCGTTTGATCATCGATATGTTCGTTTATCTTTCGTTTCGTTTCGCTTGAAACGCGTTTGTTGTTGTTGTTGTTGTTATTGCTGTTGTTGTTGTTAAATAAACATTACCATCCACGCCACCGTTGCTTCGTTGGGCGAAAATACTATTTGTTCTGTTTTTTTCTTTTTATTTGTACACTGGTTCTGCGAATGAGTGTTGATCGAAATCTGTTAACAATTAGGTTGTTTCAGGATGGAGTAAAATGGACAAAAACCCACCGGATTTTAAAAGAGAAGTATCGTGTAGAAATATGTGAGCGATCTGTTCGCCGAGTTTAAAGAAATGGCTGGAGGATAACGTTGTTCCGGGTTCAAAGAAAGTTGAAAACCATAAAAATAAAAAAAATTCCTTGCATATATAGTTGTTTAATGCAGGACGACGATGAACTGACAGCGACTGGGATTTCAGCAAAACTGAAAAACAAACACCCAGGATTGTCGGTTTGTAAACCTACTGTAAATAATATTCGGCCAAGTTATAGGTGGACATGCCAGCACACACCATATTGTCAGCTCATCAGAAACAGAAATATGGACAAACGACTGAAGTGGTGTTGTACTGCTTATAAAAACAAAGATTCTTTTCATGTTGTCATTTTCACCGAGGAAACCTCTGTGCAAGTTTCATACTCCATGTAATTACAACACATATAAGGGAAGTGGGAAGAGGTGCCGACATACTGACTGCGTCACATGACTTCACAGAATAGTCTTCTGGTTAACCTATTCTAAAGCACATACCAAGAATCTAAAGATTCATGATATGTGTTGTATCTCAGGTACGCTTTTATTGTACCTGTTCATGTGGCAACTTGGATGATATGACCACACGGCCCCTAGCACCGGCATAAGCGGTATTAGATACAAATCTAGAGAGCTATGATGGAAATGCTCTGACAACTCGTATACCACAAGACAATGGATACAATAACCAAGTCTGGGAGCAACAATGTGTCTAGATTGTGCCTTTCAGAGACACAAAGTCTCAGACAATAGCGTCCTATACATGAAATATCAATCCGTCTCAATTGACAATAAGGGACGCATTTTTTTTTTTTTATAAGAAGGATACTTTCGCGAAGAAGCCATGAAAGGCTAAACCGAATTACCCATACAAGTTAAGCAAACATGCGTATATTAAAAGCTAGGCCACATATATTTATTTCATAGCTCAGAATTTAACATTAGCGGCCGGGAAAAGGACACGAGGGCTTATTGGCCTGGTTTGCAAAATAAAAATTGCGCGAGTAAAATTATCAGATTTGTGTACCTTTACACCTTTGCCGATTGGGCGATTTAAAATCCAAGCTCACTGTCCGTTTTCCTCGTCTCACAGAGCTGATAGCCCGACTTTTCTCAAACCGACTTTGATTCTGATTGGCCAGTCGCGTAAAGGCTCCGGCTACCATATTTGGAAGTACGCATTCAAGTCTTGGCGGGAAAATCAAATTCGCAACTTTCCGATGTCAACGACGAAAGCATGACGACAAATAGGAGAGGAAGCATCTGGCTTATTGTTTTAATAGATAGGAAGTTGGCTCGTCCCCAGATGAAGTACTATCGAAGTGATTAGATAAACAGGAAATGACTTTGAAATAAGAAGATAAGCGAAATAGACTTTGACTGGAAGAGCATAAAAGACAAAAAGTCAATTTATTCAATCACCAATTTATTCAACTATGACTTGTTTTCTGTCAGACTTGCATTGCCCACAGTACGGACCAGAGCACATAGATGTTATCCCCTGATACACCTTCTCCCATCAAGGCCCCAATGATTTTAGCAGGCACACTACTTTAACTGAAATACAACAGAGCGGGTATTGGCCCATGTATTTAAAACCTCCCTAATTGTGATATTGTGAAGTTCAAAACACAATTTACAAATATTTTTCCATCTCATTGACTTTACTTCCTGAAATAGAGCTACAACTTTGTAAAATGTAGATAAATGAACTTCTTCAGAACTTCTGGGGGATGGCAGCCAACGCTCGAAAATTTGAATTTTTTTACGCTTCATTTCATCAATTTTAGCGTATTTTATTGCACAACTGGTTGTTTTGTATCTTACATAATTTTCCTATTTCCAATCTACGGGCAAAAAGGTGCACCACAAGCACCATGGGCAGCGACGCCCTTGGTTTGAGAAAAGGCCGGTTTTCAGTTCTGTGAACCGGATAAAATGGACAGTGAGATTGGATTTTGAATCGGCCGACAAAGGTGTGAAAGTACACAGATTTAATAATTCGCCGACGGGAATAAAAAAATAGCGACCCTTTCAGAAAATGTTGCTGTTTTTTTTTTTGAAAGATTTTTTTTGAAACTGTATATTTCTCTTTTCATCCAAAGTACGTTTCACACGTTGTTGTGAACATATGAAGCATAAGGTTATGTAGAGAGAACCTATATTTAGATAATTCGCCCTAGAACCACAACACCCTCCCAAAACTCCTGTAGTGAGGTCTTGTGCCTAGCAAGAAAACCGCCTTCCAGGGAGGCAGTGGCTTAAAAACCCTTATCCAACAGTTGGATAACTCCATTTGATGCAAATGTCGCTCGCGAGATTATGATAGTAAACGTGTTTGTTTGCGGTAACAAGATCTCCAACTAAAACTTGGGTAAGTAGATAGAGAAGTGTTTATATAACAGGCCTGTAGACGTTCCACTTTAAAAATGTTTCCAGTTTTTCAGTCCGAAAATAGTTATCAACAGTTGTAACTATGCTGTCGAAATGCAATGGTATGTGCCATTTCATATCTAGAGTTCAAACAAATTCTGGGGACCTCCATAAAATAAAGAGCATTAACCGAGTGATAACTTGTGATTTTACTCATTGACAAAATTGGCCAGAATGCATCTCCAGACATGTGAAAGCCCAGGGCTTCACAGCCACTGGAGGTTAAGAAATGTAATTGAGATAGCCATTATTATATCAGATCAAATTATTATATCAGTATTGGAGAGAGAAGTAGCACTGCTTCTGGAAAAAAAGTGCTTACTTTGTTGATACAAGCAGTCTACAAGTCCCTTTATGCAAAGTGCATTATGCATGAAGTCCACCACTTCAGATTTTCTTATCCGAAAGGTCAACATACAGGCATACAATATGCAGGCCTACAGGGTAAAGGGGAATATCAGTTTTGCATTCCTTGCAATTCACAAATCGATATCACATCAGACTGATGGCAGCATATATTCTCTGATTGCATTTTAGTTAAGTGTGTAAGCAGGGTCTGATGTCACCTAGTTTTAGATATATTTAGCTGTCAATAGCACCATTGGTACATATATGCCAGCGCTATCAGCACCAGCGTCCTTTCAATCCATTTTTAAACCGTAATGTTAATCAAATTATGAATTGTGAAAATGAATTGATAATGAAATATAAATGAAGCATTATGTTGATGGGCCGCAAAATCCGTATGAGAGGTAGCCCTAAAGTTACATTTTCAAAAAAAAAAATATTAATAAGTAAATAAAAATTCAATCCTTGGAAATCCTTGGTCCGTCTAACAAGATCACAATAATAAACTTCATGAAGAGCCAATAAATTGTGCTATATAAGTTTACTGCCTATGATGCTACCCAATGCTGAACAAATATCACGAAACTACATGATGAAGCAAAATTCCCAGATCTGGACTGGGCAATGTTGATACTGGACTTAAGTCATGAGAATTTCCTGTATTAAAAAAAGGTCATTGGTTTACAAGGGATGTGAATTATAACACTTGGAATGTTTTATTCATGTTAAGAAACCTATAATCCCCAATTCAAGAAAGTAAATTTCCATGTTTGTAAAAAAAACAAATCTTATTCTGAGATGCAGAAACGCGCTTCCATGATTTCGCCAACACCACTAAAATCTTGTCAGTTCTTTGCCTATCTTGCGAGATCATTATACCGAAATTTCATGGAAATCAAAGAAGTTGTTTAGAAGATATCATGTTTCACAGGTTTACCTGCATTCATGTCCATAGCGCCACCACGTGATGACCAAATACCACGAAAAACAAGCAGGTGAAGCCCTAGGAAGACGGCGCATAATAGTTCAATGGAAAAAATGTCGATCAGACGAAATCGTGAGAGAAAGGTTTCCCTGCGCTCTGATTAAAGCGTTACCTAGTGGTGAAAAGTGGCTATCAAAACACAATCAGACAAATTTTCCTCGACCTAGGGAGTTAGCACAGAAAGTCTGACCCGAAAATATTAAACGGTTTCAGAAGTATTCACGTTCAAAGTCGCGGCTGCGGCGGATCCGGCGAAGCCGTTTCTCATGGAAACATAAGAGCATCCACTTTGTGGAAATGCTCTATTAATGAGTAACTAAAGAACAGTATAACAAGTTACCTAGTCAATTATGGAACTTGTCTCTATGGAACTAATACAGCGAAGGTATGACCCTTCACAACAAAGCAATACGAAAATATATATGTACGACGATTTTCTGTATGGCTTTTCATCATGCATTCTCTTTTATTTTTATGACCAGTGTGAGTTATCTCATCTTTTTTTCCAAAGATACTTAACCCTTATTTATCAAATTCCATAATGAGCATCCGGTTGGACATTCGCCACTGTGAGTTATCCATGTTCGGTCCGATGACCTTTCATTACACAGCTATCCTGACACACTGACCATCAATGTATTTTCATCAGTGAAACTTTTCGCTACACACCGGTGCGGATATAATCGTCAGCTATATGGCTTTGAGTATTGATCCCTATCTATATGACGGCGTGATTTCTCTCTCGTGTCTTTTTAGATGATTTTTCTTGGCGCAACTATACGGGCATATTGAACATATGTATGGCTATCAGTCCTCTCATGGCTCCTCAGATTAGTTTTGCCTGCAGAACTATAGGGACACAATGAACATGTGTAAGACTTTTCGCCGGTATGTGTTCTCTCATGGTAGACGAGAAGGTCTTTCCGGGCACAGCGATATAGGCACAATAGACATTTCTATGACTTGTCACCAGTATGAGTTCTCTGATGTCTCTTCAGATCATTTTTCTGTATACAACTATACGCACACAATGAGCATTTGTATGGCTTTTCACCAGTATGAGATCTCTGATGTCTCTTCAGAATATTTGACCGTGTACAACTATACGGACATAATGAGCATTTGTATGGCTTTTCACCAGTATGAGTTCTCTGATGTCTTAGCAGATTGCTTTTATCGGAGCAGCTGTACGGGCATATTGAACATATGTATGGCTTTACACCAGTATGAATTCTCTTATGTCTCTTCAGATCATTTCCATGTGTACAACTGTACGCACACAATGAGCATTTGTATTGCTTTTCACCAGTATGAGTTCTCTCATGTAGTTGTAGATGGTCTTTCCGGACACAGCTATACGGACACAATGAGCATTTGTGTGGCTTTTCACCAGTATGAGTTATCTCATGTTGTTGAAGATGGTGTTTCCGGGAACAGCTATACGCACACAATGAGCATTTGTATGGCTTTTCACCAGTATGAGTTATTTCATGTTGTTGTAGATTGCCTTTCTGGACACAGCTATACGGACACAATGGACATTTGTATGGCTTATCACCCGTGTGAATTCTCTGATGTCTCTGCATATTAATTTTCTTGGTAGAACTATACGGACAAATTGGGCATTTGTATGGATTTTCGCAGGTATGTGGTCTCTCATGGTCTAGCTTATCACTGATCTGGTCTGCGTTTTGGGTTTCTAGGACATGTGTCAAGGAGATGGTGTCTGGGCTGGAACAGTCAGTGTTCAGCTGAGTATAATTTCTGCACACATTATTGGCCCGATATAGGTTCACAGGAAAAGGTTTTTCCACCGGAGTTGTATCATCCTCAAGTCTGGTCTGCTCGGTATCACTGCCTGTGCCCGGACACTCCTGAAAGATCAAAACAATCAGTCTAGTTATCATGACTGGACTATCTGACAAGGTCAACGTAGTGTTTTAAGAATCATCTGCACAAGTCCAGGTAATCCCTAAATTCTCGCAGAGGGTTATATACCTGGACCTTTTTAGTGAAACGGATCAGTTCTCAAGTCGTTCCGTCTATTACATTATCTCCTACATTTCAACCCCAGCGGTTGTTTTGAATTAGCACGTCAGTATCTGAAGCCTGCGGTTTTCGCTTTGACACCCGATGTCGATTTCAGCCTAACTTCAAAGGTAGTCTGGTCGACGATGAAATTCAAAACAGTCAAAACTCACACCTCGCTGCGGATTGGCCTGATGAGCTGCTTTAGTGCGCTTACTGATTGGTTGAAAGCCCTCGAGTTATTTATATCCAGAACTGCTATCGGTACCTAACCAAGCCAGTGTATCGATCGTAACCTATCGGTTGTTACACTGGCTCGCGAGGATGTTTAAGAATCAGCAGTATATCACTGTAATCTATTATCCATGGGAAGAAATGGCTATTTTACGTGTGTGGGTGGGTGAGTACGATTTAACGTCTTTTTCGATTATGTTTCTCTCATATCAAGATGGTGTCTGCATGTGCCAGGCCACGAGAGTACTCACAGTTCCTTCTATCCTGGACACTTAACAGCCCAGCCAGTAAAGTGCCCGGTCACCTATCCAAGTTTTACCGTGGTTATTTTATATACATTTTTCTGGAGCTACTTATGTTACTAGGCGGGGTGAGTGGGTGGTTGTTGAAGGGATACAGGGTTCATACTCCATGTAAGAATCACAAGACAATGCATACACTAGCCAAGTTTGGGAACAACAGTGTGTCTAGACTAGAGCCTTTTCAGCTGCACAAAGACTCTGACAATAGCTTCCAACATGAAGTATCCACCGGATACAGTGGATGGGTCAAAATTATAAGAATATGTATCACTTGAACGTGTGCGGGATAGTTTCTCAATATTGAGATGCGATTCAATTTGCTATATCCTTGTGTAGTGTTGACAAATCAGTAAGTCACGGTCTTCTTCGTGGTCAATATTTGACCAGATAATGTATGTTTGCAAGAGTTGTCACCTTTGCTGTAGCTGTTGTATGTAACATACACGGGATACACCTGGTATGACTTACTTGTTTAATCGGTCTATGTATAAGGATCTTCTGTAGTGGCTGGCCATTTGCATGTACATCAAACTCGACTACGTGTTCTTCTTTAATTGTTACATGGTTGTATATTCCAGCTTGGACCCACAATTCCTCCTTCAAAGACATATTCTTGGTTCTTTGGCTCCATAATTCGTCCCTTATCACGGATTCGTCCGTTTGGTCAACATCCTCCCGTTTTACTGATACATCTTCCATTTCGTTCCCTAGGAAATTAATGCAGCCTTGTCTGAAAAAGACACACTACCCTTTTTAACAATGAATTTTTCTCTCCGCTCGAAACATGTAACACTACGTGGATTTTCTGTCCATATTCTATATATATGGATAGAGAAATACAGTCAGGTGTTTGGTCAGACGAAGACCCACCAATAATCTATCTTAACTCATGCGCAACACGAGTATGGGGGAAAGGTTCTTCTGGGGTGTGTGAAAACGTTTGCACCATCAGCGGACATCTTGAGGCGGTAACTGAGAACAGACCATTCTCCGTTGAGATGTTGATAATGCATGGTGATGATGTTTTAATACATACGGGAACTGGTCAGTCAGATTAGGAAGCTTTCCAGTCAATCATCAGTTGCACACTGAAGATCACAGAATGTAATCCTTCAAAGGATATCACCAGTACTAGAATTTGACAATGATAAAATAGATAACGGTCATTCATTTACAATAGGCTTCTGCTTCATCGTCAGTGGGATATGTTATATGAAGTTGGAAAGCCTGACAATAATCCTTCAAGATGGACAGACAGACGGACGGGCAAAGCAATTTTTAAATGATTTAATGATCTTTAGCGTTTTGACATCATGGAACTGCAGATATCTCATAGTTTACATACATTACATAAGTTAACATACAGACAGAAATCTTGATTAAAATATCGACGGTGTATAAGACCGGAAGTTATCATTACCCATACGCCAATTCCACGGTTGCGGTTGCATTGATCACTAGTGACGTAAAGGCATCCTGACATGCGCATTATGCTTATATCCTTTCAAAATCAACCGTTGTTCCTTTCACGTATATCCGCAAGAAACTTAGAAACAAGTCGGATATGAAGTGTTAGGTAACATGGGGTAACTTTGACAGTGGGACAACTTTGACAACTTTTTGTTTTAGTTATATTAGCATATTGTTACAGCTCATAGACAGTTATCTACCTTTATATATAAGATGTTGTTATCTACTGAGGTAGCAGGGAGTAGGTGGCCAGCCATGTGACACTCTTCATAAGATGACCACTTAACATGTAGTTGGCACTGGTGTAACTGATAAAAGTTTGACACAAAAACTTCTATGGTGAAGTGCTGCAATGTTTTGAGTTTATAGTAAAAATATACTATTTTAGAAGTACTAATCATTGATATAGTAGCTTTATCCAGTTCTTTCTTCTGGCCAGTATTTTCAGTAATTTTGTGTATTTGGGGTAACTTTGACCCCACGTTCAACATTGATTCCCATGATGATGTCCCCAGCTCAACATCAAAGTTAACCCAGCTGGTTTGCTATGACTTTGATGATGCATGTCAATGTTACCCCAGGGTATTCACCATGGGGTAACATTGACACATGTTCTTCTTCTTCAAATTTACATGGAATAAATATCTGTGGTTATCACAATAATAATTTGAACAGGTCCAAACGTATCCAGTGTGGACTCTTAAAGGTACCCACTGTTGACATAGTGTGGTTCTGGTCTCCACAATCAGATTGGAGATAAAGTTGTGTAAAAGTTACCCCGTTTTGTCTTAATCCAGGACAGTATCGTATTTCCAGTAGGTGATGACAATAATGACAACATCAGGATATTGCTTGGGTAATTTAAAACTGCAGACTGAAATACCATATATGTACGTATGCTCACTTTGCCAATATAGTTTTGTCCTGTGACTTCTATCTTGGTGGGGATGGACAATATGTTATCAGGTCATCTTATCGATTTTTAATAATTTCCTGATTTTGGGGTCACAGTGTGTTTAATCTTGAACTTAAACTTTGGTACATGACACATCGTCCCCTTGATATAGCCACATATACAAAAAAAATCGAGACTTGATTTTGGGGTCACAATGACTTTGACATTTGATCTTGATGTCAATTTTGGCGCGTGACACATCGTCTCCCCCTAATCTATCAACTGTCTAAAAAATGCGACTATTAAAAATTTCCTGATTTCGGAGTCAGAATGACCTTAACCATAATTTGAACTTGACCTCAAGTTTGGTACGTAACAAATCGTCAACCCCTATCTACTGACACAAAAATTGTAATATTTAATTTCTTTGGTATTGGGATCATCGCGACCTTTTCCGCTATATAAATCCTCTCCTCTCACAAAAAAAAGGGTTTCAATGATTCGTGTTTTTAGGTCACATTGGCCTTTGATCTCTGACCTCGAACTCAGCTCTGATACGGAACACCTCGTCTCCACCTAGTGTATTAGTTGCAACTGGGAATAAATAATTGTCATCGATATAGACCGGACACGAACGTAGCCAAGTTGGCATGACTTCGTTCATTCCTACTATGCCATGATGCCTCTCAATGAACTTACATATACACTCCGGGGTGACATGGCTCCATGGGTCATTCGGCTCCATCCGACAATAAAACAACCCCTCCCAGCTCTCTGTTCATTTGTTTTATCGAGTTCGGCAAACGCCGCGAAGAGCTCATCCGTCTGCAATCAGTCTTCAAACATCCACGACAGGTTGAACTTACGCCATTATCTTCGTACGGCCGGTCACGAGATCCGCACGATACGTTGCTGATCACGTGACACGTACGAATATAATGGCGGGCAATTCAACCGACCGTTGACGGTTCAATGATTTTCTAGTTTGTAGGCCAGACCATGTTGATACGCGTCCAATTTACCCAAATACGCCTCTGTCCCAAGAGTATCCACTCACACAAAAATGGAACTGTACCTGGAAAACTGTCTCAGATATAGAGCGGACACAAACGGCCGGAAATCGTTATCACATAATACGCTTTTAGGCGATACGTATTCAGAAGCTTGCCAGTCCTGTGGAGGTCCGGACCTCAGGGGAACGGCGCTGGTTAGACCACTATATATTATGCCTGCTGTAAACGGTGGACTGAATTACGCTAATCGGATTATAAAGGCGCACGGTCGACCGTCTAACCTCGCCAGGGTCCGGTTATTTCGGCGGTGTTAATAAATATATACGACTACTCCCGTAGTTAGACCCAGACGGAGACTGTTCGCGACTGAACAATTCAATAAAAAACGGACAAGTGAAGTAATTTTCACATTCTTTTTGCATAGACCTTTTCCTAAAATATTTGGAGGGCACAAAGAGCACATTTTATTTCTGAATAAAGTAATGTGTTAAAATTTTTAAATGCTTGGAAGTGTTATTGTTGGTGCACATTTATCATTATTGCATTATTAAATACCGGTACCGGTACTTGCAAGTTTCTTTTTGTGTGTGTCAATTGTCATTGTTATTTGTTTCCATCTCTGGTGTATGTTTTAAGGTTTAAAATCTATAGATCTATAGGGTTATATATATATTTTGAGAAAAGGATATCCCTCGTCTCGTCAAATGTAACAGTGTTCATGAACACAGACACTCTGTCTAAACATCTACTTACTGATTGACAGACACGTAAAAGACAGATTTTGTTAACAAGTTTGCTGGATCAATTAAAATAAACCACTGGGGACAGGTTATGAATAGACTCCCGGGAACAAGAGTCAGTTAAGATAGGGGCAGCCGCAGTCTAATACCCAATCTGACGGATAGAAAGCGCTATATATAATATATTGGCAAATAAACATTACCCCCAAAAAATTAAATTATTATTCAATTCAATGTTGTAATTAAACAATACATTTTGTTAAATAAAAAGTATATATTTTATATGTTTATGTTTTCCGTCACGATATTTGTTTTAAAATATATTTGAGAAAGTGAAGACGAAGAAACTGCATCATTTTGCGGCAGTGTTTATATAATTGACACTTCAGCATAATTCAGTCAAATATTGAGAACATCCGTATTCAACATTCATGTTATGAAATTCCAATGTATAAATGATGATGCATACTACAATTTTTCCCCCAAGTGTCCGTAAAAATCAAAGTTAATCACTGCCAAAACACAAGCCTTGTCCGTGACAGTAAATGAGTTGTCTCCCCGGGGCTTCTTCAGGGGATATCAAAGCTCATGATCCGAGAGGCGGAGCTACCGAACTTCCAGGGTCATTTCCAAAAAATATTATTATCTCATCTGGCCCCGACAAATCGGCCCCGCGGGTCAGATATCAAACTGTGTGATGGCATGAGCCCTATTATCCCTCGTATTATGTATAGGAATCCCACCAGGGCCGTCCCAGGGAGTACCGGTCTGGTCAGGTCCGTAAATATAGCGGTAAGGTTTTGAACCCTGTTGGATACCTCGGCGACTCGGTTCACTAATAACCGACCCGCAAGAATACATACCTGAAGTTTTAGATCTCCAACGTTCGTGTAGTTTCCAACTATGTATATGTGTACCTTTGTACTGACCCGTGACGCTCAGTTCATACTAATAATTAAACATAAGAGAAATTTCAAAGGATAAATGTCCACCTTTTGTTCGTTCTGGTACAACGCGCCACAACAAACTAGGGTCATTATAATTTCTTCACTAAGGACACGTTCGGAACTTGGACTGAGCCTGTCTGAAACGCACAAACGTATTTCGATTTGAGAAGCTTTCAAATATTATGTTTCATTCAAAAATCGACAAATGCTTGTAAATTAATGGTTTTTATATAACTATTTAGGTAGCTGTAAAGTTTGATAATATATAAAAAAAAGTATAATTCGCCATGTATTTGGTCGAATAATTGGAGTTCAAGGACGGACAGGTTTTTTTTTTGCCAAGTCCAAAGGAGATGGCACGATAAGCGGCATTTTGGCCTATACGTGGCGCTGTTGAGATTGAAAAAAAAAATAGAATATCCTAAAAAATAATTGTGTTTTAATGTAAGGGCGAGAGAAAATAGATGTACACAATTTGTGGAAGTTCTAGCTCGATTGCGTTATGTTTATAGTTATAATGGTTATGACATGACATTGAAATCCGCAGCATGTGCTATGTCGTGAAAAAGGGTCTGAATGGAATTACACAAACACACATTTAGACAAGAAGGATCCCTCGGACCAAATCGATATTTCCAGCAGTGGAGATTTACTGCCACCGCACATCACCAGGTTAAATATGGGGTCCTTCGTGTATAAATGTCGGTCTAAATTCATTTCATAACTATAACCATAACGCAATCGAGCTAGAACTTTCACATATTGCGTACATATAATTTCTCTTGCCGCTCCATTAAAACGCAATTATTTTCATGACATTTTTTTTTTCGATTTCACCCGCACCACCTATACGCCAAAATGACGACTTATGGTGCCCACTCCTTTCCAAAAACTCCCTCTCTGACTTTGACAATGAACAAATAATCAGTAATCTGAGAGCTCGCACGATATCATTATAGGTACAAGGCCTTCTGATGTGCAACCGAATGATTGCAATGCCGACTGTTATTGCCCATGAATGAATATCTGTTGCAGGGATAGCTTTACGATCCAAACTGCTAGCCCTGTTACCTCGAAATAAATGGTACATGCCAGGAGATTGCCTCATTCGGGCAGAACTGCTCCAAACCGGTTTTGGCCTGAAGCTGGAACTTGAGCAATCTACGTGCATGCTCTGATATCGTCAGATAGGGACTGAGACTGAGAGAGATAGGACGTGATTCGGGTGGTGGAGGAGCAATTTTAACGGGGGATATTTTAGGTCTATATCGCAGTAGGTGTTGCTAGTCGAGGCATACACGCTACGACATCTGGTGTCAGATTATAAAATTAATTTTGTAACGGTTGAGAGCCAATTTACGCTGGAAAACCAGACTGTGAAAAATTCCCGGTAAACAAACGCAATACGGTATGGAAGCCGGCTATTTCCCTTTTGTTCGCGTTTCCCCAATCCCTGTTATATTGGCCGGCTGTCCACGTTTAGATTGAAGGTTGAATTGTTTTACCGGGAGATGGTCATCCTGACAAATATGGGCTAATTTAGTAGACGATTCTGTATGAATTCTTTCATGGGTCGCGGACTGTTGATTGCGGAATAGTTCAGAACAGGTTTTTCTTTGTCTGGCTGGTTGGCCCAGTCAATAGTAATTTGCACACAGGCTTGAGTGGTGTTACGGTTATTCGTTTCGCCTTTCTTGGGAGATTCTGTTCATTTCAGTCCGGGCTATCAAATATTTTTTCTGGTGTTTGGCCGGCTGGCATTTCTAGGAGATAGTGTGTCGGTCGGAGTCATTTAATAAACTTGGTGTCGCTGTATATACAGTAGTATTGTTGCCCTGTGTTGGACGCGATATACTATAAGTAAGGCCTACTTGAGGATAAATTCGGCACACATAAGTTCTTGTGATTATAGCAATTGATCGTTTCGCCGCTCTTTGTTGGGAAATCAGTTCTGTCCAATTCGGCCTGGGCTATTAAATGTTCCATTCGGTCTGTCCTACTAAATATATTTCTGGTATATAGCCAGCTGATCTTGTCAACATTTCTTGCAAATAGTGTATCACATTGACTCCTTGAACTTGGCGTCGCTGTATATACAGTGCCGATATTTATATTACCCCATGATAGGCGCGCTGTGTTATTGTTAGCTCAAGGCCTACGCGGTATAATTTGGCACTATCGACAACATATATAGGTCTGTGTAATGTGGCAGTTAATCGTTTCGCCTCTTTGAGAGATTTGATGTGTCTGCTATTAAATATATTTCTGTTAAATAGCCAGCTCAATAAGCCAACATTTCTTGGAAATAGTGTATTACTCTGTTCATTTATTGAACTTGGCGTCGCGGTATATACAGTTTTATTGTCTTGCGATAAACGCGGTATGTTATTAGTAGTGGCACGTTGACCGTTCGTGACCAATATATTGGTTAAAGCCGGATAAATTGACTCAGTTGTATTGAATGCGATTTGAACCCAGGAGGGCTATACAATGTTCAAATATTTGCACTGGCTTATCGTATAGAGCTAGTATAGGGGGAAATTTGAATTTTTAGGAGTTTTTTCTCCATTGTCGCTCCAGGTTTTACTTCTGTGTGATAGGTTTCGGTTGTTCGGATTGACTTTTGTGCGAGATATATCTGCTGTGTGTTAAATGTATGATAGAACATATTGAAGTAAAGTTAATATTGGCGTTTGAGAGGAGCTTGTGTGGGGAATACAATTGTGGGTTAATAGGCTCAGATTATTCGCGGCTCAATTTAATTTGGGAACGGTTGATTTTTTTTTCTCTGCTAACGGTTTCCCCATCCCTATAAAAGGGAAACGCGTTTTGTCTTTGTGTTTCAAAATATTTTGTGAACGTTTGGTCCCTAATTTGTATAATTCCACTTATGTCGTTGTGATAATCGGATTTGTCGGCTGTGAAGTGGTCGGCCAAAAAATGAAAATTTTGCTCACCGGGTCGATTTTCTGGATTAATACAGATGTATATTGACAAAATTGTGGTTGTCCACCACATGATTTTGATTGCTCAGTTTATAGTTTGGGGCATTGACAGTCATGCAGCCGACATTCATGGCGACACCATGGTGTTGTCCGTATGATAACAGTAATCAGACTTTTCTCAATCCTTTGGAATTGAGTTAATGACCTGTATTTCTTATTTTAGTTTTCCTCTTTCTCTTGGATTAGTTCAGAATTTTTTATTTTTTTTATTTATTTATTTATTTATTTATTTTTTTAAATTTAATTGAATGAGAATGTGCATATGTTTCATCCATGAGCGGTCTGGAGGTTGTTCATGAGGTTGGACACTATGGGAGTGATGGAGGTTTTAGAGAAGCAGGTCAACAAATGTTGGTTGTTGGCTTTGGTTACACATTTGGAATTATTTTGGAAATAAACGAGAGAGTACTGGGCTTTCTGGGCTGGGTGGTGCTGGGTTGGTTCGTCGTGATATGGCTGAGATATTGTTGAAAGCGGCGTTGGATTCTATTAACTCGCTCACTCAGAAGATATTCAGGCTGTAGATTTTCTCAGATGTGAAAATTGGCGTTATAGACTGGATTGGTTATAGGTCAGTTTCCGATAGAGGATCCCATCGGTTGACGACTTCGCCTAATCTAAATTTGAAGCTCTCTTAAATTATTTAGGCTCAATCAGAATCTTCCAACATAGAGCACTATTTCCCGAGATCAGAATAAACATACAGGGTTTAGAAATCTTGGGTGTGGAAAGTTTTATATAGTGTTTTGGTTACAATTCAGTTTCCGTTGTGCGCAAAGCACTTATTCGTGGTACACAAACGGTTTCTGACATTCGCTGAACCAGATTTGAAGCTATTCCATAAATTATTTGAGCTCAATCAGAGCCTTCCAATAGTTTACACATATGTTTGTGTTCTGAATGAGTGGGTGAATGAGTAGATTTTGATACATTTTATCATCTTGAGAAGACAGACTATTTCCTGGTTGTGTTTGAACTCGGGAGCCGCCAGGAAATTTCCGTTTTAGTCTGGTCACAAATCTTCTCGTGTCGATGTAAGTGGGTGGAGCGATGAAACACCCGATGGCATTGGGCACAACTGTAGGATTGCGCGTACAGACTCATATCGTAGATCAGCGAAAAATGATTCACCCCGCCGTCGTCAAAGATATTGACTTTCATGGTGGAAGCATACCGTTCTGAAGACCGATGCACCAATTCAGCCACAAATGTGTCATGACCCTCCTCCTCATCCTCCTTCTCTTCCCGTAGTAAACGGTACACAAAGATATTGACGTTGAACAGTGACTCCACGACATCCAAATACTTGAATGGGACTCCCCGGAACTGCCGCGCGTCCAGGTCTCGTTCCTCTAAATATTGTCTCCAATAGATATTGGCCCTACTATCACAAGTCTGGGGATGACATTCGTCCAAATGAATGGCCAAACACCGGAACAGACATTTCTGGTCTTTGTAGGGTCCATTTTTTCCTCCGGTTAATGCATACAGTCCTTTTCGATTGAGCAGCCAAGGGGGTAGTAGTACAGGGGCACCGATAGGATGATCTCTCATTTTGGTCACGAAAAACGTCACGTTGGTGACCATTTCCACAGTCCACTTGGTATTGGGGCGTTGCAACCGGGCCCATTCCAATGGGTCCAACGTAGTCAGTTGGTCGATGAGGGGGCTCCAGTGACGCACGATTGATGATGGTGAATGGCTTGTCAAACACATAGGTATTATTGCTCGGATAAAAATACCGTAACTGGTCCGTCTCTTTGTGCCGTAGAATATAGCCGAATGTCATACTCACTTTGAACGCTGTCACTTGGTCTCTGAAAATGTTCTCGGCATAGTTAGGAAGATACGTGAGGTCCTGTAGCCGGAAATTATACAAGTCTTGAATAGGGCGATGACGGTGGAAACATCGTCGGATGGTGCTCCAATGGCGCCGATAGATGTCACTCACAGGGTGGTCTTCTGGCAAGGCGTCAGCGGGAGGCACAGCTGGATCCTCAGGAAAGTCGTGATCGCCTCTCACATTCTCACGCGCCAAGGGAGATCTCGATCGGTCACGTCGCCTCATCCTGATCGTATATACTCCTGTAGAGCCGATTTTGACAATGAATCGGTCACGACTTCTTATTTCTTTGGAGGGGTAAGGTCAATAGGACTTGCGCTTTTTATACTACTAAAATGTGAAGTAGATTACATCTTACATAGGCCTTAAGGCCGTGATATGCATATCACCTTGAAGTATTCTGGGGCATGGTCAGTACTTCTCAATTTTCCCTTTGTCTACTACTCGCCGATTTTTTATTTTTTTTATTATTATTATTTATTTATTTATTTATTTATTTTTTTTATTCATTTTTTTTTCCCCCCCGAGAGCTACAACATGACACCTTCCACGACCCATTCGAACCCATAGCGGTCCCTCTCTATCCCCAAAAAATGACCATGTGGGAATAAGGACCTACAAGAGGCTTGGCCTAAATTGAATTTTATTGTACAAACACTTAAGATGAGCA